>JANHFJ010005356.1:74598-88091 GCA_032468195.1 Cerberus rynchops
TCTCTCTCTCTCTCTCTCTCTCTCTCTCACACACACATACACACACACACACACACACACACACTAGCATGCACATTGTATTTTTTCATCACATTTCAATTTCTAATTTCTGCCGAAATAAATGTCTGAATTAAAGAAAGTATACTAAGTGTAGAAGAGAATATGCATAGCACAGAGCTGTGGAGTTCTTGGTGCTCTTTAAGCTCAGAGACCACCAAGGACTCTAAATGTAAACAGGCAAGTACTTTTCATATAGCAAATATTCCAGTAAACATGCAACCAAACCAATTCATTAAAACCTATTTGAAGATGCTGTGGAGAGTACTCATGAAATTTGAGAAGCTTTTGTACAGCTTACACACCACTTTTTAATGATTATGTTTTCCACCATTTGCAACTAGATAAATAACTAGGAAAATGCTCACTCTATATTGCTATTCATAATCTGGAATGACTGGCTACAGACAGTTTTAAAATGATACATTAATTATCCACATATCAACCATATTGGAAATAATATCCCTTCCTTTTATAGATTTGTGTTTTTTGTCCTTACAGTGAAGAGAAAGCTTACGGTTTTATTATAGTTTTGTATCCATATTTCTATTAATTCTTCCTTGCTTTTGTGTAAAAAAAGAAAGAGCTTGAAGGAATTTTACGTCTAGAGACTGATGCTTACCATATTAAATATATAATATATTTAATTTCATGGTTGAATACCTCTGAAGTTCTTTACAATAATCTAGGGGAGATGCAAAGCTAGAAGTCAAGGAATTCAAGACTGGAATAGAGAAGGGCTTGCTTTGGATGTGAGTGGAAACTGGCAAAGAACTGATCATGCTGATCCTCAGATCCAGAAACTGAGGTGAAGACAGGTCTGGAGCAGGAAAAACTATGCAGGGACTTGGAATGAGAATAAGTGGCAGAATCTGAAATACAAAAAGCTGTTCTTTGGCTTTGAGACTCATCTGAGGAGAAAGTCAAACAGAAATCAAAGTAAAGCAAGATAGCTCAGGAATAGATCTACATTTCCACAACAGATTGATTATGAAGTTGAAAACAGAGTTCATGATACTCTGTTCATGGTATCTATTTATAAGGTATTTCCATACTACATGGTGTTCACCCTATTTTCACACATTCATTCAGTAATAAATTACTTTGAAACTTAATTTTTATCACCTCCACTTCAGTAGCCCTCAACATTTCTAAATAAGTTCCTCCAGACAATGATGAAAGGCCTTAAAAATGAATTCAATATCCTGTTCATTGAACTGCCCAGCTCCAACAATATTAAAACTCCTGTGCCTGCACTCCATGAAAAAGTTGCCACTTCTCCACTATCAATAATTTTCAATGTACTGTATATTGTATGTATTTGGCAAACAAAAGAGAGATAGAGAGTAGATGCAGAGGTTATTGTGTTGAGCTTCTCTTTTTCTCTTTGCATAATGATCCTGGCCAAAAAAAAAAAAGAGACCATAACATCACTTAATTACAACATTGCTTAACAATGAATTTTCCTGTTTCTATTATGGCACCTAAGTCCAGGACTACCTGTATGGTAATGTTGGGGAAGAAAGAGAAAGAGGAGATAATGGCTTTCTTGAGTCCAGAGACTGGAAAGCAGAAAGAGCCAAGAGTTTATTGCATACTATATAATTTCCTTGCTGTATAAGCAAGGAAAATCAATATGAACAGTAGTTTTACACCAATTGTGCAACTGATTCAAGATTGACTTGAAGAAATAAGATTGAGTTTTCTTATTAGCTTACTTTATGGTGCTTCAGCATGATGCAACCTCCCTCACTCACAAAAACCTCCACAAAAACCTTCAGCATGATGCAACCTCCCTCACTCACAAAAACCTCACAAAAACCACAAAAACTGCTCTAGGTTCAGTTAAAATAGCACTAAATCAGGAAACAAATACTGCTCCAGCCTTTAAAAGAAACTATTGTAATGGATGCAGAAGAGGTCAAGAACTGATTCAGGGGCAGTGGTGCATGGGAAGTGCTCTGACTGAAGCCCTGAAACTGTACATTGAGTGCTGATATGCTAATAAGTCAGGTAAACACATGAAACAACTATTCCCCAAACTGACACACAGTGGAAATGAATTAGTGAGTGATCTTCCTGAATTAAACATTGAGATCTGTTGTCCAAATTCATGCTAGTGTTTAGACATTAATAATTTGCTAATTTGATCACAGTAAATTGATAACTTTTGTAAGGTTCACTTCAGTACAGTTGAGGATGAAGGCCTTTCATGAATATTTTTTAAACATCTTCTAAGTGTAAAACATTGAGGAATGTTCCTTTTGAGTGAATGTCAAGAGTCTTATTTTGTGGAATATATTTAATAGCTCCATGATTAATTGACTTTCCAGTCTAAACTAAGCTTAAATTATGTTATTTCAGGTGCAGGGTTTATCATACATTTTGGTACAAATAAAAATAGCAATATTAATCATATTTGTTAAATTCCTCAAACTTATGTAGTTCTGGTGTTAATACATATGTTTGTATTAAGTAATAGTGTTTCATTATTTAATTATTCAATGTATCAAAATGTTATTCTAATGCAAATCACAATATTATTTAAACATGCATAATAATACCATCATTCAATTTCTGATCTTCTCTCTTGTTATTATTTTCATCTTATTGTATAAAAATGTGTATACTAATATTTCCCCTCTCATTTCTGTCCCTATCCTAACTTTTGATTATGCCACCATTATATTTCAAAACATTTCCTATCTATCCTTCATCTCTTGTCTACTTTAAACTTTAATTGTTCATTTTTTAGCTTGCCTCCCATATTCTTCTCTTGGATCTTTATCCCTATCTGCAACTACATCCTGACTAATCACTTTAAACGTTTTTCCCATCTCTGCCTTTTCCCATTGTCTGGCTTTCAAACTATCTACCCATGCCCCTATCTCCCTTTCAAAAATGTCTTCCTGCATCTCTTGAAATATTTCCCCTGTTTATTTCATCAGGCTTTTTGTTGTTGTTGTTATTATATCCTTCTTGTCATCTTGTTTTGTTTACTGGTTTATCTGTTCTGTTTTCTCATCTGTTCTTTCAACTGGCTCCTCCTTTTCCTGGGCATCTTGGTCACTCGTTGTCCTTTGTATAATATTTTCCAGTTTTTCATCTATGCCATACATTAAGTTCTTAATCTTCTTATGGTTTCTTAGCAAATGCTTTGGAACATCGACACTGTTTCCTCCCAAGTTCCACTCATTTCCTCCTGGTGGAGCATCTCATCTTATTTTAATAAGCCCCACTCTTGTCCAGTAATCCAAAAACCATATATTCAAACCTAAAGTCATTCCCAAAAAAAATTCAGTGTTCCTAATTCTTTATATCCTATAATTAATCAATCTGTTCCTTTAGATAGTCCCGAAAGTAATCCCCTCTTTAAATCCCATTTATGAATTCAATCTTGTATTATAACCTTCAAGAGTCATTTTAGTGAAAATATCTTTCTTATTCTTTCTTATTCACATATTTAAATCTCCAATAGTCATATCATAGATGCATATAACATATTCTTATAAAAAAAATTCCAGAATTTTAGGAATATGTTGTACTTTCCTTTCGTCATCAGGTGGCACTTTCAGTTTAGGGTTTAGTTTAGATTTCAATGTTAACCAGTTTTTAGTTGAAGAATAGTTCAAAATGTAGAAACAAAGTTAGTTTTTTAGGTAAATAGTTCCAGCATTTTAAAATGCCTCTCCAAGACAATGCCTGCCCAATATAATGTCCAATTTTCTGTATTTTTAAAAGGGTTTTTTCCTTTTCTTCCCTTGATTCTTTCCTTTCAATTCTGAAATTTTCCTCAAGGTGCTTAGTTGCTGCTTTAACAAATAATTATGAGCCTCTCTTTTCCTAGATTTTTCCTTTTGGGATTGAGTTTTAAATAAAAAGGAATCTTCTTATCCATTTCCAGACACTCTTCAGTAACTCCACTCCAGCACATTCTTAGCTGTTCCATCTTTAGGCTGCCTCTTCTCCTCATCATGGCTGAAAGGGAAAGAAAGCCTGAGATCCAGCAGGAATGTTGTGACCCTCCACAACTTCTCAGGGTACCCCTCTTTGTTTTGCTGCCCCTATAGGGCAGCTTTGGCTCCTTTCAGAGCTCAGAGAACTCAGCACAGTAGCATGGAAATTTGCCCCTTGTGTCTGATTTCACCACAACATTAGCCAGAAGTCCCCAGGATTTGAATTTTTAATACAGTTCTAAAAAGATAGGAAAAGAGAAGAATTGGGCAAGAAACTGCAATGTATAGCTTAGTATATGGTAGCGGTATAGACTATAAAGATGGCGAAATAAAATGCCTTTCAGATATTTTTTCCAAAATATCATATAATTGATCTTGCTGACTGGAGCTGGTAAAAATCCCAAACCTCTAGAGGGCATGAAGTTACTCTCTAAATAAAACTTCCTACACACACAGAGATTTGTGCTAATTTTCAGTACTGCAAAAAAGTGTTCATTTCAGGACAGTTTTATAACCTATAGTACAAAATGCAACAAATCAAAAATGGACCTAGGGAGACTGTGGAACTGATTATTTCATGGAGACAAGTCTATTTTTCTCCCACTGGTGTATAAGAACACAGAGCACTTTAAAACAAAACACAATCCTCCAATACAAAACCTAGCCTTCAACCACACATAAGATATGCTCCCAAATGTTTCCCAATCCCTTGCCCCATCCCATTTCCAAGACTGGCTTCCTGATATTAAACTAATCAATTGTAAAAATTATGTAATAATTTATAGGCCTGTGCAAAAGGCACTCTTTCAAGTATTTAAGAATGTGTCATTTTCAAATTTAGCATTAGCATTAGATCCTACCTTAGTCCCATACTATGTAGCATATCAGGCAGCAAGGGATCTCCAGTGTTTTTGGTTTGGGGCAAGTACATTAGCATCTTCCCATGTGATGTGTACAGTCTTTAAGTCATCTATGAATGCTTTTTAACATTTATTTCAAGGGCATCTTCTTGTTATTTGGTATCAGGGAAATCCATCTCATTGCTATCGTGGGCATTCAATTATTTTCCATAAGGAGTATATTGTTTGTTTATTTACTCATGTCAGAAGCATCACAATTAAAAGTAAGTACAGAGTCTATGATCTGAAGGTGCAGTCTTCTTTGTGTGACTATGTTATGTAATTTGCAGGAGAAACTCTTTGGAGGTACTTCTTCATTAATAACATGGTCAAAACAGTGAATCTTTAGAATTTGACAAAGGCATCTTTGTTGGAAGGTGTCAAGTCTCTTCTTAACACTCAGTGATGCCTTTCAGGTCTCACTGGCATAAAACAGTTGCTGGGATCAAATGGAAGCAAATGGAATTTATGTTTTAGTGATGTAGGTGAGGAGAACCAGATGTTGTCCATCTTTTGGAAAGCAGCTGTTGCTTTTCCATTGCAGCATTTGATGTCTGTCTCTGCATCTCCATTTTGTTCAATTACACTATCCAAATACTTTCAGACTATTTTTTTGAAATAATTGAAACTGCTCCAGAAGTTGAGCATATCTGTCTCTGCAAGACTGGAAGAAGATGCAGCTGCTTTAATAAGGCCAACATTTTGTTTTTCCCTCAAACTCCAAATCAGCTTTTTGGGAAATTTCTGTAGCCCTAATCATTTCAACATGCTTAACGTTGTGCCTTACAAGAAAAAGTTCTTGCACTGGATTTGTTTCTGAAGTACAGGTAGTACTCAACTTTACAACAGTTCATTTAGTGACCATTCAAAGTTACCATTTTGCAACCTTCGGACAAGCAAAGTCTATGGGGAAGCCAGATTCACTTAACAATCATGTTAAGTAAGCTTAACAACTGCAGTCATTCACTTAACAACTGTGGCAAAAAAACAAATGTGGAAGGGATGTACAGTATTCAGAATAAAGAAACTATCTGAACTTTTCCCCATGTCCATCCATCCAATTCCCATTGACACACAGGCTCCTCTTTCTCCCCACATATTGAAACATATATTGCATTAGACTTTGCATTGCTTAGATTGCTCTCCTTTTCAAATAACCAAATACAAATAGTTCGATGAGCAGGGAAATTCTGTTAGGTGTAACAAATCTCATTTGTTTGTTCTATTAGTCCTTTTCGATACTGAAATAAGTTTTTTGAAGGAATGACTATAAATCAGATTTAGTATCAGTGAAGACAATAAAGGAACTTGTTGAGTTTATAGGAGAAAGGGGGAGAATATTAATATTAATTGCAAAGGCCTCCAATACAGGAGGCCATTTCTATTTCTTGCTACTCATTAATGTCAAAAAAATGAAAGGAAGCAAGAAAGGAAGAAAGAAACACTTTTGAAATGGTTCACCTACTCTGGCCCTGCCCTAAGGGGTACTCCATAGCTCATTCAGTTTATAAACTAATTCTGATTCTAAAAACATTCACATACTCTAAGCCTTATGGGACAGTCTGAAGTTTTTAAACTTGAGACCCAATATTCAGAAATATAGAAAACATAATACAAAAAGGAGTACCTTTTGCTCATCTTTAGTCAGTAATCTTACTTTGAGTAAAACTAGTATTTGTGCAATGAAGTGATTAATGTGTCAAACCACAATCAGAGAGAGTTAGGATCAAATATAATTTATGTCTGTGACTATTTTGCAGCTTAACTTACCTCAAAGAGCTGTTCTAAAGGTAATTTTCATGGCAGGGGGATCAACATGCTTGTAATCTGATCTGCAGAAGATAGTAGAAATACATAACATGGGAGAACTTGTTATTGCTTAAACTTAGCATTAGTTTAAGGAAATTACAATTTGATTCAATTACAGCGTGATTATTTAGGGCATAATTCATCATCTTTGCTAAGACTGTAAGGATAATTACTACTACTACAAATATTGCTATATTTGAAGTTAAAAATAATAGATATTATATATACATTTAATATAAATGCTTCCATTTACCTTTATACTGTAGTATAGAACTCTCATCATTTATCTGGAATACTATGATTTAAAATAATGTCCATCTGCTGTGTCATAATTACTTTGGCATTTTATTTATGTAGTTCTGAGCTTGGTGGTCTTCTTATGAATATTTCATTACAAAACTAGGTAACATCATCAGTGGATTAATGAAGTTATCTAGTTTGGTAATAAAACATCTGCCAAAAGACTAACAAGCTCAGAGAACACCAAGGACCCCACAGTTCAACTTTTAGCTACAAATATTCTCTCCTAGCTAGAATCTCTTAGAGCTCAATATACTGTGGTAAAAAATAAAATCCATAACAAAATCAGGTGGTAAAATTTGATCTTTAAGATAGCAGCATACCACATATACTGCAAACAAAATCAATTTGGCTAGCCAGAAGTCAGAAAAGATTTGGCAAACCAATGACAAAGTAGATACAAAAAGTCCGAATCCAGAAAGCATGCAAAAGACAGCTAAAGGAAAAAAAGAACAAATCCCCAATGTATTAGGTTGAATTAGCTCTGAAAGAATGTTTCAGTTCAACAATGCTACAGTTAAATCAAAACATCAAAGCACATTTGAAAATCTACGTGAGGATCTATCAAGCCCCTAACAACAGAATATAATCCAGAAAGACAGATTCACAGTGAGTCTCATTAGTTAGACCTCTTGTCAAGTAGATAAGGGATGAAGAATCCTGGAAACTGATCTGTAGTGTTCATTGATCAGTGAATTCATTAGACAGTTGAATTTATGTTCTCCCAGAGTGCAGGACCAGAGTTAACTTTCTTTTTCCCAGATATGACTGACTCTGAAATATGTTCACTGTTTGTAATGTTTTGAGGTACTCCCATTTTGTCCAGCCATACAAATCACTTTTGTAAGAACCATTTCAATGCAATAAATCAAATCTGGTGATTTTATCAATGTTCAGATTGCTTTGTTAATTCAGTGATTATTTTTTTCTGTAGTTTGTGGTATCATTAAGAGAGAGAGAGAGAGAGAGAGAGAAGGGTGGTTGACACTGGAGAGGGGTTGAGACATTGACCAATAACTTGTGAGATCATTAAGAGTCTATAAGACTATAAGGGGAACAAAAAGACAATTTCCTCAGTCTGCAAAAACCAGCTCCATAAATTGTGTTGTATACTAAGAATAAATTACATTATCTTAAAACAATTCTAATCTTAAAATAAATTCTAATGCGTATAGAAAAAGGCTGTCGTGATATTGCACATCTACGATTTTGCTTTCTAGTTAATATGAATGCTCAAATATCATAACCAGTGAAATGGAAGTTCATTTCACTAACTTATGGTTCATGTGGTAGAAAACAAAAGGAAGCTGCACAGCAACCCAGATAATGAGCACCTGCAGAGAATACATAATAGCACAATGTAATTTGCTCTGCTTTTTTTAAAAAAAATGTAAGAGTGAATTTTAGAACTGCTAAGTACCAAATTTATCTTGCAAAATTGGCTGCCAGCTGAGTAGCACAAGGCTACCCTTAAAACATCATATAAGTTAGTAACAAGTCTTGATCTGCATCCAAAACGAGTTCCCAAGCATAGAAATAGAAGGAAATAGCCCTGAAATATTTTGAACCAGCTTATATTGAATTAAAGAAGAAAAAGACATGAAGGCGAAACAAGCAAACAATTTAAAGTGAGGAAAACCCTAGGGATGTGACTTCATTCTAAATAAAATGTACTATGGTTGATCATACAGTCAACCAGACATTTAACCTGGGTTTGGTATTTTTATTCATGTATAGAATCTTTCCAAAGATTGCTGGAGCATGTAAAGTGTTCCAAGTAAAGCTATCTTTTGTAATTGGCTACTGGTGATCTTGTTAATGCTGTTGGTGTTCAACTGATGCTCCAAATGTTTTTGAATTGTATTCAGGGTGTCTGTTACTATTAGTACCATCTTTGCTGCTGTTTTTTTTTTTGCCACAGTCATACTACTTCTATTTGAAGGTCTTTATATTTTATGGGTTTTGGCAATTCTTTCCAAAACCTTTCCTTATACCAAATCAGATTGGTTAGTCCATTTAACTAAATGTCACTTACATTGACTAGCTGTAATTTGCTAAGATTTCAAAGAAAATTTTTTTAGGATATTGCTGAAATGGCAAATTACTCTTGGGGCTTGCATTGAAAGCAGATGTTCTTTTACTGTCATATGGATCCTTAGCTACAAAGTGAAACACAAAAGAACCTTGGATGAGGCAGCCAATAGATTTTGTTAGCAACATTGCTAAAGTGGAAGTGATTTATGCTAAGATTTATAATTCCAGAAAATATATTATAACATCCGATAATCTTTGAAAGATTAGTTTGGGTTCAGCTATGCCTTTTATAAGACCAATATTGAAGCAATACCTTTTGATGAACATAACACCTGAAGAGTTATTTTTAAAAAGTGTTTTTTATTCATGGATGAAATGCATTTCTTAGCCATTGTGTTTTTTAATTCATGTTGCATGCTTCCATTTATTTGTCAATGCCCTGAGCTAATGTGATTTTGAAGGTGTAAAATTTTTTCTCCATTTTCACTTTTTTTTCAGTACATCTTAAACATTTTGCACAATTTGAAAGTCAATTTATGAAAGAGTAAAAGTTAAACCTTGTGGGGTATTGGTATTTAAATTGACATATAAAATAGCTGCCCAGCAATATATTTTTACCAGTTTCAGAATGTATTAATCCCCAGCAATAAACTATCTGCCAAGCCATTTCAACTGTATCTTTTATATCTTTTCTTTTGCAAAGCCTTTATAACACTCACTTTATTTTATATAATCAAATAACTATCTCTTTGACTTACAGACATGGAAAATTTTCTCATCCTTCTAGTCTCCTCACCCCAACCCCACAAAACTTTATCCTACATAAGTGAAACCCAACAGGAAATATTGATGAGTCTCAAAAGGAAAAGCTTGTTCCATATGCTCAATTACATTGGTTTTCTAACATAATATTTTTATAATTATTGCTTTGTTTAATTTTATTATATACACCTCTTGGTTATTCAAGATTTGAAACCCTGTGGCCATTTCTCAACAGAGGCCTTAAAAGCATAAAATATAAACATTGTTTTAAAATTAGAATATAAAAAAAATTGTACAGAATAGAAACTTTGGTTGCAGTATATGATTATTGATATCATATTGATGTCTGAATCATATCGTATTGATATAATTCAGACATCACATAATGCACTTGCTTTTAGTAATGGGGAAAAGGTATTTTGCTTCAGCCTTCAAATGTTGCAAAATCCTCTCTTCAAAATTATTTTGAGACAAAGGATTTCAAATATATATATAAATAATGCTTGTTTTGGGAAAGCTTAATTATTTTCAGATTTTGTATTCCTATTACTTTTGCAGTATCACCCAGGGCATTACGGAAAGTAGAAGATAAACTAGACCCAAGTGCAAAATCCTGTTATGTCAAATTTAATGAGAAAGGATGGGGTTGGTTACAGTACATACCACTTCTGGTGCCATATCAAAGCTGCAACCAACCCTTTCATAGTTGTTATTATACCATGTTTTCTTACACCATGAGGGAAGAAAAGATAAAATAATTTTATGAACTACTTACAATTCATTTATCATATTCTCCATTGTATATATGGGAATAGAACTTTTTACAATGGTCTCAATTTATTATACCATTTCCCTAGTTTTGTTTAATATGAAGAAGAAAGGTCCATCATTCCGATGAAATTGGAATCAGTACAGAACTACTTTACCGCTTGTTAAATAAATGTTTCTTATTACTCTCTAGTTATTAGCATTATTCAAACCTTCTTTTCAGTATGAAAAGAAAACAAATGTTGAACTGGTTCAGTTTTGAGTCTGAAACAGCAGAATCTTTAGTTGGTTCAGTGTTTTTTAGTATTTTCTTGGTAGGCACCAATTTATATTTATAAACTTCATTTGAAAAAGGCTGGAATAGTTTGATTGAAAGCATAATGACTCCTAGCAACCTTCCTTAAGGTCTTAGAATGAAATGGAAGTTGTGAAAAGATCTGATACTATGAATGATGTAACTTTAAGAGACGCATGTGAGGAAAAATGAAAATACCACAATAATGCCAGTAAATAGTACCTGTGTTTTCTTCCTTTTGTCTGTTTTATGATTAATGAAAACCAATAATATTTCAGCCCTATAACCCATGTCCCCAGAGGCTGGGGGAGATGTGATAGCAGTTGGCAAAGGTAAAAATGAAGAGTGATGATGACATGAATGTTTAACGCTAGATTTATGGCATTATATTGCCTCAGAGAAAGATGTCTCACACATCTGTCAATAAAGATGTCACTAACATAACAGATAGGCTGACAAATTCTAAAAATATTCATTTGTCTAACAAAAAAATCAATGCCCAAAACAAAACAAAAAAGAGGTGTATGGGACTGCATATGGAAGTAAGATTTCATCTTTTGAAAATACCAGGATTTATTACAATTGATGAAACTGTCACAATCACAGTTAAATACCAAAGATATTTCAGAATTCACTCTCTGAAGGTCTGACTCCATTGCCCTAATTCACTAATAAGAAAGAAAAATCTCAAGATAAGCCTTTCAGATTGTACATTGACCCAAATGTAAACTATAGGTTAAATAAAACATTAACATGTTTCATATCATTAATTCAAAACTAACAACAGGTTGATATAGTGGTTTCTAGATTCCTATCCAGATTCTTGCAAGAATTAATTAATATTGCTACATTTTAATAGAAGTTGATGTAAATATTCTTTCAGAATTATAAAGTGGAACTATTTAGAGTCTGAAAACCAAGAGACTTGAAACCTTCTAAAAAGGATGCTGTGTAAAATGACTGAAACTAAAAACTAAAGGTGGACTTAGCACCAGCCTAGGAGCTTATGGACCAAGCAGAAGACTTTGAATGAAATATCTGAGAAATCTGAACATTTCTCTAAGAGGCTCAAGAGGAAATCTTTGATAATAAACTCCTAATTGGCATACATTGGCATCTTGTGTATGCAGCAAAATTTGAACAAGGATTCTACTGAAAGAGAGAGCAAGCTTGGGGGGGGGTAGGTTGTTGGGTTTTTTTTTACAATTTTTCACTTCATGTTCAATTACTTCCCTCTTATAGTTTTTTGCATTCATCTTGAGAGCAGTAACTTACACCCAGTAAGTAACTTACTGTGCATTAAGATTACTCTGTATCTGAAAAGAGACTGGAATGGACTGGAGGAGAGGCGAGGAGAGCAGAGCAGAGCAGAGGAGAGGAGAATAACAGAGTTGGAAGGATCCCTGGAGGTCTTCTAGTCCAACCCCTGTTCCGGCAGGAAACCCTATACCATTTCAGACAAATGGCTATCCAATCTCTTTTTAAAAATTTACAGTATTGAAGCATTCACAACTTCTGGAGCAAGTTGTTCCACTGATTAATTGTTCTAATTGTCAGGAAATTTCTCCTTAGTTCTAGACTGCTTGTCTCCTTAATTAAATATAAAGAATGCATGAGTCCTGAGATACATATAAAAAATCACATATAGAACAATGGAAGATTAAAGAAAAATGACAGAATATTTTGCAGCTGCACATGTCCAGGATTTATATCAAAATCAGCAAAAGACTTTCCATCAGAAATCTTTTAGTCATACAGATTGTCTTTCAAACAGTTCTTTTCTTCATGTATGTCTGATAAGTGTCAAGCTGTATCAACCAAAAGTAAAAACTAAAGGCAATTTCAGAAATTTTTTCCTATCTGCTCTCTACTCAGGCAGCCTCATACCATGTGAGTGAGTACCATACAGAAAGCATCTCAGGCTTCATAAATTATGAGTTGTGATAATTAAGACCCATTCTAGCTGAGATGTATACCAACACCATAAAGTGGAATCATGAGCCAGGGAAATAAGTCTCCATGGCAACTGGAGTAAATGTATTACTGAAATGGACTCCTATTCCATGTTTGGCAGAAGCATGGCATTGGCAGCTTTTTTCTTTCTGCCTTTGATTTTATAAGATTTTTATCTTTCTGCTTTTGGTTTGTATAAGATTTTGGTTATACATTCATCTTTAAGAAAGCTAGGCTTATGTATTTGTGAATTAATAAAAAGTAAAAAAGGAACACAGATTTTTCAGAAAGATCTTATCATATTTGATATACTAGTTTATTATTTATAAAACCTTTAAGGCCACTATTCAGGATGACATAGAAATGAACCATATAAACAGCAAATTAGAAAATTAATAAACTCCTATGATAATAAAAAATACTCAAAATTAAGTGGGTTTTCTTGTCAATGATTTATAGCAGAATAATAGAATAAGGGATTGGAAGGACCTTGGAGGTATTCTAGTCCAGCTCAGCTAGGAAACTCTATACATTTCAGACAAATGTTGTCCAATATCTTAAAAACCCACAACCACAAAAAACCCACTGCTGCCCTTGTAACCTCCCGTCTGGACTATGCCAATGCTCTCTACATGGGGCTCCCCTTGAAGAGCATCCGGA
>JANHFJ010005359.1:15210-27240 GCA_032468195.1 Cerberus rynchops
TGACATTGTTTACTTGGACTTTTTTTTAAAAAAAAAAAAACCCCACTTGACAAAGACCTGCACCAGAGATATTTGAGCCACATCTGAATTAATGAGAGAAAATGATGAAGTCTTTTATGAACCAATAACTGGTTAAATGATAGAAAGCAGAGAGTAGAAACAAAAGAATTGTTTTCACAAAAGGAGAGTATAAACTGGTACTATACTTGAAGTTATTCTTAAATTATTAGGAAGAACAGTGATAGATTTACTTTGTTTCTAACACCAATTTATCTTAGGAAGCAAAACCAAAAAAGAAGGTGGTGAAGAGCTCTTGAAGGATCTCTGAAACATGGGAGAAATAGAAAGAAAATGGTATTCAGTAGAAGCAACTGTAAAATTGCTTATGAAGGCAAAATATCCTCTCTTCACTTATGTACCGATGGAGTTTCAGTAGATGCAATTGACCAAAAGTGATGTTAGATTGTGATGAAACTGTTGACTTGGTTGAAAAGAAGTCAGCTTCAGGGGTGAATCTTTGAAAAGAATAATAATTTTAAAAATTCACTCAATTTGTTAAAGAATTTATAAAATTATAGTGAGTGCACACAATTGAAATTCTGTGAAAGTTTTTGATCATCCCACTCAAAGAAGGTAGCGTAAAATTGGAAGTCAAGAAACTAGAGGAAATCTACTGTTAAGAAAAAAAGAATATGGCATTTTAGCTTAGAAAAGAACATAGCAGGGTATATAAAAATATTGTTTTGCAATTAAAAAAATAGACGGACTTTTCATAATGCTAGAATCTTGGATCACGGGGCAGGATATGAAACAACATGGGGAAAGAAATGAATGGCGCAAAAAGGGAAAAAGACTTTAGTTCTCTGACTTTAGACTTAGAACATGAGTCCTGCTCATGTAGTTATTATAAAAATTGTAACCATGGAAGTTGACATTATGTAATGAAGATTATTTATCTTATGGAGGGTTTCAATTTTTTCCTATCCTATTGGGAGATCAAGTAAAAAGTAGGCTCCAGTTTCATCTTCATGCTTAATGTTTATACAGGTAGTTCTCAACTTACAATCGTAATTGAGCCCAAAATTTATGTTGCTAAATGAGAAATTTGTTAAATGAGTTTTGCCCCATGTTATGACTTCTTTCGCCACATTTGTTAAGTGAATCACTTCAGTTATTAAATTAGTAATATGGCTGTGAAGTGAATCTGGTTTCCCATTGACTTTGCTTGTCAGAAGTTGCAAAAGTGAATCACATGACTCCTGGGACACTGCAATTGTCATAAATGTGAATCAGTTGTCAAGCCTCTGAATGTAAATCATGTGACTATTGGGATGCTGCAATGGTCATAAGTGTGAAAAATGGTCATGAGTCACTTTTTCAGTGCTGTTGTAACTTTGAATGATCACTAAGCGAACTGTTATACGTGGAAGACTACCTGTACTGTGAATAGTGAAAATGGGTTTTAATTGTAAAAACATTCCACAATTTACAGTTTTTTGTTGGTTAGATTTTGTGTATATGCATGTATCTGTCTATGGCTTTTTGCATATACCCATTTGTTTGCTCAATAATGGAGTCCTTGCATTTGTTACTGCAAGAAATTGTAATAAATGTATGAATGCAGTATTTTCCTTCTTTAAGCACACTATTTAGATAGCTGGTAAGAGTAACGGCAGCCTGTTTTATCAAGTCAGATCTTGTTCACATCACTTGAGTATAGGCATGAATATTTGAATTTAGCTCTTTGATTAATGTTGTGTTTAAGATGACTTGAAATTTTTTTCAGTGATGCTATGGTTTTCATGTACTTCTCATGCACAGTTATTTCATTAATCCAGTAATGGACATGCATGTCTGAATCAGTGTTTACTTATCCCATGTATCAAATGTTAACAATAAGGAACCATTTTTATACATTCCTTTGTAGTATAGAGAAATAGGAATATATGTACTGGAGCTCCATTTCTAATTTGCATTACTTGCCAATGCATAATTACCATAATTTAATAAAATTTACATTTTGTTGTGTAAATTGTGTTGTTCTCTGTGCCACCTCTATTGTGAAATTAGAAGTGGCAGTTCTTAGAGGCTTTCTAGATTATCATTGGCTGACAGAGATAACTGCTTTTATTTGGACTTCAGCTATAAAATGTTAAAAAATGTATGTACCGGCAGATAAAGGTCAGTTTCTTGGCAGGCTGTGAAATGTGATAAAGTTTTTCAGTTAGCTGGATTGACAAAAAGCTCTTGTATTATTAACCTCAGTTGTTCAAATTATGGGTAAGCCTTTTGAAACTATGAAATATAGAAATCATGAGATTGGAAGACACAATGAATGGGGTATATATTAAACCTACCCTCTTTATGAAACTCATATCATGCAGCTGCCTTTTGTACAATTTTGTTTTTCGGTTTGCAAGCTAGAAATGCCATTGTTATTAAAATCCAATTTTCCCAGTTTGGGAACTTTTCCAATAATTGTAATAGTGGGGGAAAAAATGGTTAGTGAGAGTCTAGATGTTTTACAGTCTGCAGTTTTTTTCTCTCCATTTAAAGGATGTTCCACACATTGTAATTTCTGTACAAAAGTAAAATAGCTTGTATACCGTATAACAAAATGTTATGTGTCTCATAGATACCTATCACAAGTAGAAATCATGCTTGTGGCTATTACCCTGTGTATACACTCAGTTAAAAGAAGTCTGTCGATTGGATGAACGCCCCAGTGGATGATACACAGAATAAACTAGACAAGTGTCTCAAATGATTCTTCCCCCAGTGCAGCAATGACCTTAATTCTCTTCTAATGTACATATATTCTTCTCATAGTATCAGATTAAATAATATATTATTCATAATGATAGTCATATTTTCTCACTTTTACAGTATTCTCTTTTATTCTGAATTTTGAACAGCCAAACTTTTCAGTAAGGTTAGCCATTTATTGGAATACTGAGCTTTTTCTGCTTTCATCTGTGTCTGCTGGTAGTGTTCATTGTAGTCATGATTGCATATTGTTTTGTAGAATTTTAAATTAAATCCCTTTGCAAACCTGCGAGATAGTTCTGTATGCCCATTTGACAAGGTGACTTGAAGTTGACTTATCAATGGCCACAAGTGATTGGATTCACAGTATGATATTATCCCATTATTTGCTAAGTAAACCATGAATGACTTGATTCACACCACATGCTAAGGGGTTTAGCTTAGTCAGTAGTGCTTTACAAAACACAGTGGCATACTTTGCACAAGATACCAAGCCAGAAATAAACTATATTTTGGGGTTGCACAATATGTGAAATCAGCCAAAGTCCACGGAACTGAAGGAAATGCATCCGTTTTTCCTGATGCAATTCATGTTGTCTCAGTTCATGTTCTATAAAGCAGTGGCCCCCAATCTTTTGGGCACCAGGGACCGGTTCTATGGAGAGAGGTTTTTCCACGGACTGGAAGGGGCGTAGTTTTGTGTGCTGCCTGCATCCTGCGGATAGGGCTTTGCTTGTTTGTGCTGCCCGGTTTTTGGCATACCATGGCCTGGTGCCAGTCCATGGACCAGGGATTGTGGACCCCTGATCTAGAGAACTTATATACTTTATGTGTCCATTGAGGCAATATTATTTGTTTTGCCTAAATATGGAAACATTTCTTTCCTTCTAATTAAAGTAGTTGATTTTATAGAGTGAATTGTGAATTCAATTTGGCATTTATTTGTTAAGCCCACCCTGGCAGAGTATTTGAATGCAGGCATTTACAGGTTATAGATCATGGAGTCTACATCCAGCTGGCCTAGGTTTATGTTTTATGTCACAACCAGAGGCTTGTTATTACTTTGCTATTAACTATACTATGTAGGACAGTATCTTGGAGAAAGAAGGATCTGTCTTTTTGGCATTTATCCGCCTCTGTGGCACAAACAATCAAAGATGATTTTTTTACAGAGAAAAATTACCTATTTCACCTGCTTTCTTCCCCAAAAGCAGTACAATGTACCTTCCACCGATTCAGCATAACATAATCAGGCTGATGCCATGGCTCTTCCCCTCCCCCACCCCCTTTCTTTTCCTTTTGTTTGTTGCACCCTGCTTCAGAACACCATTTTGTGTTTTGTGTTCTTTGACACAGCTGTCCTTTGTACACAGAATACCCAAGCAAATTATAGACAGGCTTGAAGGGGATAGGTATCAAAAGTGGTCTAAATGGCTTAAATAATTCCCTGCTGCAATACAAACTGTCTAGGGAGTTGACACAAAACATCTCCTGGTTCAAGATTTACTTTTATCACCTGTCACAGACCCTTGATTCAAGGGCAAGACAGCCGATCTTCACCTGCAGTTTAGGAATCTTGGCCAGCTTAATAAGCCTCCCCACTCCCCTCATCTTCCAGGCATCAGGTGAATTGATATCCACCAGAGTGCTTTTCTTGTCTGACAGATGCTTGACAATGGGGGAAGATTGACTTTGTGCTTTAAGGACTCTTTACTACTATCTCTCCCAATTCTTTCATTTTTCATGCTTTGTATATTTTCCTTCTGCCATGGGTCCTTGGAACTATTTAGAAGAGTAGACTTCGAAGAGTGAATTTCTGAAGATTTGGGATTTTCTCCCAAAGAAGACTGCCTCTCCTTTCCTGATCAAGATAGGATTGTTATCTTATACCATGTAGTTTGGGTATGAATTTTACTCAGATTGTTCACTTGAAGCAAAATCTCTATCCAAAGTGGCCGTTTTGGGCGATTGATTTTTTGACAAAAACGTATGTCGCATATCCTTTTTACAGGGTCCAGAGGGTTACCCACCAAAAATTTTTAGGGTAGGACAGCAGCTGTTTAATGCACATTTTTAAATTATTCCCTCCCAAACAAAAACATTTTTAAAAATACCCAAATCTTACTCCCATTCTCTTTAGCCTCGTTACTGTTTCCAGGTGCAATCCATTGGATTTTTATTTTTTTTTTGCAAAAAATGTTTACTGTTGTCACTCATGATAGAAAGAGACCCATGCATCATTAAAGGCATGAACAACTAGTATAGATTCTACAAACAGATATTCAAATTCAGATTGAAATTATATACAGGTAGTCCTCCAATTACAACCGCAATTGAGTCCAAAATTTATGTTACTATGTGAAACATTTTGTTAAGTGAGTTTGCCCTATTTTACGATCTTTCTTGCCACAGTGGTTAAGTAAATTGTTGCATTTGTTAAGTTAATAACGTGGTTGTTAAGTGAATCTGGATTCCCCATTGACTTTGCTTGTCAGAAGATCCCAAAAACTGATCACTTGGCCCCAGACCCCACTGTAACTGTCATAAATATGAACCAGTTGCCAAGCATCTGAATTTTGATTATGTGACCATAGAGATGCTGCAATAGTCGTAAGTGTGAAAAATGGTGATAAGTCACTTTTTTCATTGCCATTGTAACTTTAACGACATCTGATCGTTGGTTGTTGTTTCATGGCTTATGAGATGTACAGATATATTGGGGATCATCTCTGGTAGGTATTAATTTCCTCACTTGATATTTATATGTGGAAAATAAGTAAAGCAGTATTCAAGATTGATGTTTAGATGACATGTCTAAGAAGGAAAGGGCCATCCCTATCAATAACTTTTCCTCCTAAATCAAATCCTCTTTAATATAACTTTTCTGGGTTGAACCAGATGATTAAATAGATTTGATTTTGCAAACTGAAAATGATTTACATTCCTATATTTTGAAGCAAACTTAGTTAACAAATAGTCATCCTGAACGTTGACCATCATGACCACTGTGTTTTTGATGTGAAATATGTACATATTATATTATCTGTAATTTCATTCATATTATTATTGTGCCATTTATTGTTCATAGTTTACTTATGTAAGACCTATCTCGTATTGTCTCAGCTTGCCCTACCAATTCTAGCATAGAAAGTATACCCAAGATCCCTTCCATTAAACAATGCCATCTTGTTGGAGGCTAGGCCATGCTTTCTTTATGTTGGCACCTGCATTATGGAGAAGCATTCTTCCAGAAATAAGGATGCTCCAGACTCTCTTAGCCTTTTGTAAGGGGTTACAAATTTGGCAGTTACTCCTGGCATTGGCCACATAGTTTGTTGAGATCTGCTGGTTACTATGGTGTATTGTTCTTGGCTTGAATTGTGTTTATGACCCTGTGAGTGTTTGGTTTTGTAATTATTCTTGAGGTGGTTTTAACACTCTTAGGAAATGGGTGGCCTTACAGATTGGCTGGCTGGCTGGAGAAGAGTTATACTTTTTTTTTCAAAATATATGATTGTAGATGATTGGTTAGATGTCATATATCATAAACCAATCAAGTAATGTGTTACCACATTATTTACATCTAAGAAGAATGTGTTGCTGAAGAAGATTCAAGGGTTCAGTTGAACAGTCTTCATAGTTCTTTTTCTCAAATATTGTCTTGGGATCAGTGCAGATAAAACATCCCCCTTTTCTGACTGTTGCTACTCAGTTGAACCATTCCTACTCCATCTTTTTTTCCTAGTGACGTTTGACCTTTTATGCTATCCTTAATCAGTCTAAATACCATTGTTAGCTACATTAACATATTGCTAACAGTGCTTTTGATCTTTTAATTATAAGTAATGGACCAGGTTCTGGACTTGAGGTTAGGTAGATGCCTTTTACACAGGTTGTTACAATGTGTTCGGGAGCAGGGAAAGGGAAGGCAAGGAAGGGATATATGAAAATGAAGCACACATTGAAACATCATCTCCTATTCTTGTGTACATATATCCAAAGTCACAATACAAGTTATGAAAGGCAGAGCATAAATAGTGAAATTATGATGCATGTTTCATCATCTTGGCCTAATTGTGTTAAGAACAAATTCCTGTCATCCCTTGGTTTCTTATGTTCAAATTCCCATATATTTTAAGCAAAATTTTATTTTGTTGGTTTAAACATTGGAAGATTTCATTGCTGTTATTTAATAGGGTTGGGAGGAAGGTGGGAGGAAGAATATAAATAAAAAGGTGATTGATCTACATAGCTAACAGAAATGCAAAAATGTGTTTGTGTGTGTGTGTGTGTGTGTGTGAGAGAGAGAGAGAGAGACAGAGAGAGAGAGAGAGAGACAGAGAGCACACATGTGCACACATGTATATCAACTGTCATGAGGTATGGAGAATCTGATGAATATGAAAAGCCAAACTTCATGCACATCGCAATTCTGAGACAGTTATTATGAAGCTACAGAAATATTTCCACAGTTTGTGCTTTTGTTCAAAAAGTCTCATGAATTTTTGAAGACAGTGGCTTATGTGACCTACACAGATCCTGTTTGTGTGATCAGTTCCATTTGCTCATTTCAGTCTTGCACATCTAGGCATTTATAGGTCAACGTAATAAAGAGAGAAAATTTAATAATATATGTATTTTATCCAGATGAGTGGCTCACTTTGCGTTTCCATTTCTCATGTGAACTGCACTTTGACTTTTAATGTGCAGTTACAGTACTTGGCACTGAATTTAATGTAATATGTAGCCTTGTTCTTTCACCTCCCCCCACCCGTCCAACCCAGTGCAAAAAAAGAAAAATATTCCATATCAAGTATAACTAACCCAGTATGCTTTGTGCTTTTTCATTAAACGCTTATTAGGAGAGAATGTGATGTTTGAAGAGAATTGTTATTAACTTCTAACAAAGCCAGTATTTGTAGGAATGTTCAAAATCTAATTACACAAGATTTTCAGTGGTATGTTTTATTGGAAGTGAGCTATCTCACTAACTTCCAAGAACACTGACCATTCTCTCTCTCAAAAAAATTGTCAATTTGCTCTTTATTCTTCCTATATTGTTGGAGGAAGACTTTCATTTGTTTCAGATTGATTTCAGTGAATCCTTCTTATGGTCCTCTATAGTTTCTGCTCAATATAGCCTTCATTTGCATCTCTTTTCATGCATACATTTCCTTTCTTCATTAAATAGAGCAGGAACTCCATCTTGAATGAAACCTCCGTGCACACGGATCAGAGAACCATATATGATGATCTGGATTTGAAATGCAATTTATACTCAGCCCCATTCAGAAACAAAACCTGTAAAGGCTTGTATATTGCTTTATTTGGTTGTTAACTTTTTAAAACGTTTTTTAAAAATAAAAACATGGAAGCAGCAGGCCTTGAAAGCAATAATACCAGCAGGGTAAAACAAAATGAGCAGTAACATTAGAACATACTGAAAAATTTAATCTGCAGTTTAAAAACAATTGTCATCATCATTATCATCATTCTAGCCATTGTCTATGCTACTGCAGGATGAAGGTCTCTTCTGCATGTTTCTAGCCAATATGGTCTTGAGCTTTCCTTTGCCAGTTGGCCCAGAAATACTTGCTGATGTGATCACTCCACCTTGTTTTAGGTTTCTTTTTGGGACACTTTTTATCAAGTAGAATCCATAGAGAGGAATCATAGAAAAAAAAGTGCAAGCATTAATTTAATTAAGATATTTTTGGAGCTCTAAGTTGGATCATGTATTGGCCATGCACACTTTGCATGTAGGATCATATTCTCTGCTTGAGGATATGCAGATGGTATTTGGAGTTTGAATAACACTTGATGGGCACAAAAGAAGAGACATTTTTCTCTCTGTGAGAGTTAACAAAAAGTATAGTCTACTTTTCAAATCCCTAATGATTCCTTCTTATTCTGACTTATTCTAGGTTTGTTAGCTGTGCCTTTTGCACTAGCTACTGAGAGCAGTTGGAACAGCTTCAGTTTGCACATTATTACTACTAAAAAAAAAATCTGCTTTATCATTTCATGAGAATATGACCTTTCAATTGATGTTTACCAGAGAGTAGTCCCCATCAGTACATATTTGAAAATAGGGAAATTTTTTTGTTCTAGAATATAATATCCTGTCATGAACACTATTGCAGTCATCCATTCTCCCACTAACATACACATACCCGCACACCTCTAAGAAATCATGAAAGTGAATTTTTGAAAGTGACACATGTTATTTCTCCTGTTACTTTCACCCAGTATCTTCAACACAGATTAGCATATTAAGGCTATGTGCAAATTATTTGTAAATGTGCAAATTAGGTTATTTAATATATGCATAAACTTAGCAAAGCTACTTTACTATAAAAGAAATTTTATATTAAGCTGTTGTTAAAGGTATGCTAGCAGAACTGCTCTCAGAGTTGTCTTTGATTCAGAGTAAGGAGTGGATTATTTGGAGCTAATACCATGCATGTTCTTATTTTCTCTTTTTCTGATTGAACTACTGCCATTATTTTGTTCATCCAGTCTCTTTCCAGTCAGGTGCTTCTAGTTATCCACATGCATTATTGTGTGATAAATTGTTGAACATCTGTTCAGTTTGAAAACTAACTCAGTCCTGTCTTTTGAAATTATGTTGGCTTGAAATCTGAAAGTGGGAAAAGACATTCACCTTCACATGCAGAGGCCTACCTGGGGATAAGATTCAAAATATAACATCACATTTAAAAAAAAACAAACTGCTACTATGAAACTGTTTTATGGTCTAGGCACTGTATATTAGCATACGCATACAACCACATAATAATACCAGTTAATGATAAGTTATTCATAAAGAATCTGTTACTATGCTTCAAGATGTAACAAAGATTGATCTCTACCATATTGTTTGCTAAAAGCCGATAAACATCCAATAGAATAGCATATATGCAAATTAACTCAGAGTGGATGATTTGTATGGCTGCTAAATACATACAATTTAACACAACTAGTGATTTTATGGAAATGACAAGCCACAGTGATAACCAAATCATTTAATCCAGAGAAAAACAGTTAATGTACATAATACATACATTGAAGTAAGTAAAATGATTTGCAGTTAAGTTGTATATTTTTTAAATCTTCCATTTTTCACTCTTGTTAGATCATGGTTAAGCATTGAAAAGAATAGCCTTGCTTTTTCAACTTCTAAAAATGAATCACTTTTTTTTTCCCCCCAGGAGAGAAGCCATTTAAATGTGATGAATGTAACTTTGCCTCCACAACCCAGTCCCATCTGACCCGACACAAACGTGTACATACTGGGGAAAAACCCTACAGATGTCCTTGGTGTGACTACAGGTATGGAGATTGATAGTGACAATGTAGAATTGACAGAAGATCTGATTAGTCAAAGGGCTTCATACAAACTGACAAATAATGTGTATTGTAATGACTGGCACAGAATTTAACAGCATTAAGGAAGGACTCTTTTGTCCAGTTTGTGTGTGTGTGTGTGTGTGTGTGTGTGTAATCTTGTTTAAAAGATTTTTATATGAATCACAGAAGTGCTAATGCTGCTTATTTCACAGATGCTGTGAAGTCTGTTAGAATTCTCTGTGGAGGGACTGTTGATCTGCATTGCCTTTTCAGATCAGGTGCAGTTTTGGAAAAAAAAATGTTTGAGTTGCAGCCATGACACTAAAAAAGAAAGTCTCCAAAGAATTAACAGGCCCATTGTCCATTAAATATTTTAAACTGAAGCACCTGCCTGTCACTTTAACAATACGGCTTTGGTTTATTTGCTGTAGTGTTGTTGTTCCCAGCTTTTCGTCCTCCCCATGGTACCACTGAAAATATTCTGCATGATTCATAGCCAGGAATTGATATCCTTGTCTTAATTAGGAGAGGAATTGAGTGGCTGTGGGTTTGCTATATTTCCAAATGATATCGAAACACAGCTTGTCCTTTGCAAATAATAGAGGTCACTTCTTCCATGAGTGGAAATGTTAATCCCAAAATGTTCTTGCTGATCTTAACTTGTAGTTCATGTTGTTTTCAATCTACGTGGGAATGTTGACTGGGATGGAGATAGAAAGGTGACAAGAAAGGAAAGAGCTTCTATCCTATTTTTCATGTTCCCATTTCCCCATGTTCAGCTCAGTAGTAAACTATGTGATTTCTTAGAACTAATTCTCTTTCACTTACAGTCTTTGTTACTAGGAAGAAAACTATTTGTAGCCTTAGAAATGAACTGACTTTAAATAAAAGTCAAATTCAGTTCTTGGGAATGTATTTGGTACAGTACGATGACATTTTAGCCAATGTTCATTAAAAAGCAGAACACTTATTTTAAGTCACTAGATACACCTTTAATAAAGAGCTAATGCTAAGAGTCAGCATTATGTAAGCTGCCATCTGCTTGGTGTTTTGTTTTGCTTTGTTTGTACTATTTTGTGAAATAGCCAAACCAAAATTAAAGAAAGAAGGAGGCTTCTTTATAGATTAGAAATTTAAAAAGTTAGATTTGCAAACAGCATTGATTTTACAAATGTATCTTTCTAAAAATTGGTAAAGGATAGCCTACAAACCTAAAGGTAAATAGCATGCATTTTTAATATATGTATATGCTGAAATACAATATTATGCATTTATAATGTATTATAACCTAGTTAACAATGCCTGCTACAATGCTTCTGATATCAAATGCAGAAGGATTGTGTATTTTCAGTGATACTAGAAAGGAATTTAACTGAGACTAGTTTTGTTATGTTAGATGGTTTTGCTGGAGAATCCATAGTTTCTATTTATTTTATAAGTACTTATACTTCTTAAAGTAAATGCCAATATTGCAATATATTCTTCTATGCATGCCAAAGTAGTTAGAAGAAAACCAAAATTGAAGATGTTCTTTTTAAATTAAATCAATTTCAGATTATTTTACATGCCAACAAATGTATTTCATCCTGTTGTTTTTTTAGTTTAGCAGAGGACCTATTCATTTTACTTAAACCTTCATTAAAGAACACATAAAATATGTACTAGTTATATCGTTATAACCAATGTGTCATTGTTAATCTTTATCTTCCAATTGTACACTCATATTGCGCAGGTAATAATTTTTAATTTACAGATAGTCTTAAATTTATTTATTTCCAGTCAGAAGGGTGCATGAATGTTTTTTTTTTGTAAAAATTTTATTGAATTTTCGACAACAAACAAACAAACAAACACCAAACAAAATATCTTTTTTTGAGAGCAGCAAGATCCCGAATTATCACTTCTCCATACAGA
>JANHFJ010005359.1:68873-80356 GCA_032468195.1 Cerberus rynchops
ACCAATTCCTTTGTTTTGCTGACATTAAGAAGGAGCTTGTTTTCCCGACACCAGTTCTCTAGGTTCATTATCTCTTCAATAAAGTTTGGAAATGCATCGTTGTTTCTGCTAGATATTAGCTAGAAAGTGACACTTTTGAGAAAGCTGAAGAAATCAGTAATAGTGTGTTCCAACTAGAGTGGACTTGATATCGTGTCCCATGGAAAAATATTGGCTGTTTTAAAATATAGCCATCCATAAGCTCAGTGCTCTATCTCTGGCAGTACTCTTTGGCAGACTCTAAGTCACAATAAACAATGTATTTTTATTTGATTTGTCTTCTTTCTCCTTTCATGGGTGCGCATTAAGCATGGGAACAGGGACTTAAATCATTCTTCTGACCAATGTAAATATCAGTTCCATCTCTAACAGCAGGGCTATGCCTCTTTCAGTAAAGTCAGCTGTTAAATATGCTTTATTTTTATACGACTCCCCCCACCCCAAATCTTCTTCAAGAGAGTAAAAAAGTGAAAGAAATATGAAAGACAGGCAATGAAATAATGCAAGAAAAGAAGACCATTGAAACCCGGGCAGACAAGTATGAATCAATTATTCCACCAAAAAAAAAAAAAAAAAAAGGAGAAGAAAGATGTAAAATGAAGCTTAAACATATAAGGTACTTCTACATTGTATTAAAATAATGCTGAAATTATAGAGCTGTCATTCCCAGCCCTGTCACATTGTGATTTAGCATTTCTCTTGGAAGGTTATAGCAATTTTGACATTCCAGGCATTTTGGACAGAAAAGCCACATTATGCACCTGGAGCACCACCTCACTTTTTAAATTTGTGGTCTTACAAAATTCTTCAAGAAAAGGAAGAGGGTTTTTTTTAAAAAAAATAAAAAATAACGGATACAGTAGAAAGACACAAATCTGCCTAGAATATGTGAATCCTACTCCCAAGAGATGAAACTAGGTTATACTTGCATTTGAAGCATAAATGTAGCTATAACTATCTCACTAATTTTGGCAACACTTGACTTCAACTGACAAGACAGTAGACTAGAATATACCCAACTGCAAATTGCTACATTTTTTCTGGAAAGGAATATTCAAGACAGAGTCTTAGATATCATCTATTGGATTCAATTTATGCCCTCTGCTACATCAGTTGTTGGGACTTCATAATTATTTATTAAATTTGTACTCAGTTGGACTGTCCTCTCCACTCCCCTGTAAGACCAGCTGACACCAACCTTTTTTATGAGAAGAATCTTAATGACTTAGTAGGTTTTGCGAGGCTGTTAATGTGGTTTTTATAAATGTGTTTTATTTGAATTGCAAGCCATTTTGTACAAAGCTATGTGCTTTGCACCAGAATATAAATAAGGAAAAAGAAATAAATATTAAATAAAATATTGTGTTTTTAATTTATATCCCACTTTTATTATCTTTACAAATAACTCAAGGTGGTGATCCAACACACCTTCCTATTTTGTCCATAACAACAACCCTGAGAGGTGGGTTGGGCTGAGAGAAAGGGGCTGTCCTAAAGTCACCCATGGCTTTTATGACTAAGGCAGGACACAAACTCATGGTTCCCAGTTTCTAGACTGGTGCCTTAACCACTATGCCAAATTAGTTCTGGATAGGGCTCCAGATGTCAATAGTGTGCCACTGAGCATATCAATGAAAGTTGTTTTCCGTCATCAATCCTTCCATCTCCCACCATTCATTCAGAATTGAAGAAGCTTCTTGAATGAGAAGTGAAATGTCTTCAAGGAAAAACAAAGTCCAGTTGCCTTTTGAAAAAGCACCGTTGGGACAACCATGACCTGGATGACTGAATATCCCCAGATAGATATTTAACACCAAAAATACATCAAACTGCACAAATTCATTTCTCCTGTCACTTAGAAAGAACATGGGATGTTTTTTGTCAAGTGGGCGCCTTGCTCAATCTAGTGCCCCCGAAGTATATCATACATACTTCTCTTGTCCATGTTGGTTGGGAATTCTGGGTATTGTAATCCTAATATATTTGAAGGGTGCTAGGTTGGGATAATACATTCAAAGTTTTCTCAAATCTTTACTGAGCTATTCTCTCAGAAGTATTGCATATCCAATAAAGGAATGTTCTGACTCTGGATGCTATTGACTACAGTAATTTGATTAATTTCTTAAGATTCAGTAACATGTACAATGTTAATGTAGCACCTGTTTGTGAACAATGTTTTCAAAATAATAGTTTGAATGGAGCACTTAAATGGAAACCAGACTACCTCATTTTATATTACTTCAGTGATACAGCACATGGAGAGAAGTATGCAGCGGGGTACCCAAAGGCTCTATTTTAGGCCCAGTACTCTTCAACATCTTCATCAATGATTTGGATGAGGGGATAGATGGGGAACTCATCAAATTCGCAGACAATAGCAATGATGTAAAAAAGATGTTGAGACTCTAGAAAGAGAGCAGAGAAGAGCAACAAAGATGATTATGGGACTGGAGGCTAAAACATATAAAGAACAGTTGCTGGAACTGGATATGTCTAGTTTGATGAAAAGAAGAACTAGGGGTGACATGATAGCAGTGTTCCAATATCTCAGGGGCTGCCACAAAGAAGAGGGAATCAAGCTATTCTCCAAAGCACCTGAAGAACAAGAACAAGAAGCAATGGATGGAAATGAACCAAGGAGAGAAGCAACCTAGAACTAAGGAGAAATTTCCTGACAGTTAGACAGCTTTGCCTTCAGAAGTTGAAAATTCTCCAACACTGAGAGTTTTTAAGAAGAGATTGGATAACCATTTGTCTGAAGTGGTGTGGGATTTTCTGCCTAAGCAGGGAGTTGGACTGGAAGACCTCCAAGGTCCCTTCCAACTCTGTTATTCAGATCAAAAATTATATTTGTTTCCCCCTCCCCTTTGGTTTATGCTTCATCCACTGTTCATTGTCATGGAGATCTCATGATGTTTCAGGGGACTTGTTCCCAATGCAATGTACTGGGAACCAATATATTCACAAACTTTCTATGTTCCTTGCAGAACTTGCCCTTCACTTTAAAAAAAAATATTTTAATTTACAAAGGAGACATTAACGTGATGTAAAAATCACTCTATCAATCTTGTTTCCTATTTCTTTTTGTCTCTGGGCCGAAAGACCCAGCTTTCTTACAAGACAAAAAAAGGTTAATCTAATGATCAATCAGAACCAGTTTGGGTAGGTTCATGTGCTGGCCTAGAAATCAAGAGAGTGTATTTTCTAGTCCCATCTTAGTCATGAAAGCTAAATGAGTGACATTGGGCCAGTCTTTCTCAGCCCAACCCACCTCACAGGATTGTTGTTGTGGGGAAAAATAGGAGAAGGAAGGAGTCTTATGTATGTTTACCACCTTGAGCTTTTCTAAAGTAATAAAGGAGGGATACAAATCTAATCAATCACTAAATAATCTATTGTTGGATTATTAGTGTGTTCTATCTATTCATAAAAAACAAAGGTTAGAATAGTTAAACCTAAATACCCTGCACAAAAGAGATGTAGCCATTCTGTAAATGCCAAGCCATTTTGGAAGGGTAAGCACAACATGTTCTCCAAATTTCTAACTTGCACAAATTTGTAATGTACCTACCAGTCACAGAATGTTCAGGACCTTTACCCATATTATATCCACTCCCTTGTTTAGAAATTCTGATTGGTATAAACTCAGGGTTAGGGTTTATGAAACATAAACTAAATCTGAAATTATAGAATCATAGTTACACTAATGAGCACTACCCCATTCTAACACAACTCAATCAGTCCTTCATATTGCCTGTTTTAGATCAAGTGGAATGTTAATATTTTATTTAAGTAGTTTTAATATTCCCTTAATCCGAGGGCATCAAGTGATAGCCAGCAGCCCCCAAAATTGAAATGTACTACAATATCACCAAACTTCACAAATAAAAACAAAAGCAAAAATAGCCAACTCGCCAAAATAAACTGGCATGATTTTATGTTTCTCTTTAATTTTTTAAATTAAAGCTTACTGTGGTTTACCCAAAACAATAGTAACAGGGCTAGTTGAGGGTAAAGCATAGAGCACTAGGGAGAGTTTGACTGTCCAAAAATGATGATTAACAGTATTGTTATAATTCTTTTATCTTGATAATTTGATCAGAGGAGATACTTTTGCTATCTTCTGCTATTCACTAGCATCTTAAAACAAATAACTTGGTTAATTAAAAATTGTCCTGACTTTGGTTTTAAAGAATCAATCCGTCAATGTTTAATTTCATTCCTTAGAATTTCACTTTCGTTTGGAACTCCTCCCCTCATGTATCACTAAGTTCAGCAGTTTCCAATTTTATTTTCTTTCATGCTAGGAAGAGATAGCTTTCCTGTTGTTCCGACTAATTGCTTTCACTCTATCAGTTGCTTGTGATCTAGACTAAGCTGTCTGTCATCTTAAGCAAAACAGTTGACCTGACTGCTGAGATCTTAAGTAATAGAACTTAATTTTGGCATTTGCACAATTTCTTTCAGTGCCATAATATTTTCAGGACTGACCTAGATATAAGTAGATGATCCTTTTGGAGCAGAAAACAGGCATTGTGATCAAGACTGAAATTTTTCCCCATCAGCATGTTGCACTTTTTGAGTATCCATAGATATCTCAGATTATATGGTTTTCAAATTTCTGCTTCTTGAAACAGCCTCTGATGGTCCTTGAAAAACTTATCCAAAAATCATTATTCTCTGATGATGAAGTCACTCATGAGACATCCAGAGTTTCTATCTGAAGGATAAATTAGCCAATCATTCACAAGTCCCACCACAGGTCTCAGTGGATCCCATCATTACTATCACCTTCTACTTGGTTTTTATTTAGTTGATTTTAGCCTTCTACAAAGTGCTTAATAGGAAATTTGGTTGGCAGTTAAGATTTTCTGCAAGAGTGGAGCTGCTTGCTAAACCCAACTTTTTTTTGCACATGTTTAGCTTCTCTTTCGATTAACTGTAATAAGAAGTAGCATTGGATAATGCCTGCTGCAGAGCTGTTTAAATTGGACACATACATTTCTGGAATGTCTCAATATTTTTACTTTTCAGAAATGTGATTTAAATGAATGCATAACTGCAGTGTTTTACTTAGTTTTATTCAATTCGCATATAACAAACTGGAAAGAGCTATGCAGACTTTCAGACAGAGGAAAGTGAGTAGAGCAAGTGACAGCAATAGAGAATATGAAGCTATATCGAATTAATGATTCAATTACTATTTTACATTTAATGGTATCTGTTTAAATTATTTCAGTTATGTTAGACTTTGTTCTGAAATTTAAGCAAATTTCTATTTTTAAAATGTTTTGTGTATAAGTCTTTACTATTCAAAATTTGTTATCTCCTGCTATTCTGAAAGAAAGGTAGAAGAAAAGAGTATTTGCAGCTCAGGAAATCCAGGTAAATAAAGAACAAAACCAAATATTAAATTCTTGATATGAACCTGAGAGAAAAGATACTATGGGAGGAATATATAATCAAAGAAACCAATTGTTTTTTTAATCACTAGAAAGAGATTAAGCAACTTTCTGAAAGAATAACTATTACTGTATTTTACAGATGTATTCTTTGACATATTTTGATTCCTTTCAGTATGATCTTTATGTATAATCACTAAAAACCTTGAATAAAGATTGACATGCTGTTACAATGGCATTGTATTGTATTAAGTGAAGAAGTAAGCAGAGTAACAGAAATTTAATGATCCTATAAAAATTGCCCCAAATATCTTTGATCAGTAATTACCTAAATCATAGCATTAAAGCTAGTCACTTCTTCAGTATTTGTTGATATACTTTAGATTACACAAATAAAGGAAATTTTCCCCAGCCATATTCAAGTTATAATTTCACAATGAAATGTTTATGGGATAATATAACTTTATTGTAATTTTTTTTATTGCGAGCACACTGGCCCACATAAAAATGAAATTCTGTGCCTGCTCTCAAGAGAAATGTATAGCTACCCAAACACATACTTAACACGCATGTACACATGCTGTATACATACGGTACATATAAATCTGCAACACACACACATATACACATATATACACATACACACATATGCACATCTACATATACGCGCGCGTGTGTGTGTGTATGTCATTGTATTGTATTGTATATTGTAGAGGAGTCCTGTGAGTGGCATATACATCATATGAGCAGAGCATCTTAATCAATTTTTGAATAAAGATTCAAATTATCACTCCAAATCAGTAATAGCCATTATATCGTATGCAGTTTGTATTGAACTGTTTATGCCAATTAAAAACTAGCTTTAGCTTGCCATTCACAGTAGCTTTAGACAACCTCATTCTACTGAAGTTCTTCAAATGCAGCAGTGAAGTGGCCTAATGAGACACTTAGACATCCAAAATATGACAAATGGGACAGAGTCATTTGACTCTTTCCCATTAGCTTCTCATTAAAATATCCTGCTCAAATACACAAAGTCTTAAAGAGCTCCAAGTACTATTCAATTGTTGGATCTGTTCCACAGTTGTAAGGATAGGGCAGTGGCTCTGTTATTATCCATGCCATGATCTGTTCAAAAATAATTTAATGACTCCTATGGTTCCACATAGTTTTATTGTTGCTGGTGTTGGGCAAACTATTGTTCCACCACAACTTGCACAACATTATATAGTAGGCGTTTTACAACTATTGTGCTGTATAATTTAATCCTGATTTATTAATGCACATCTAAAAATTTTAATGAGAGTTTTAGTTACAATTTGGAGATATTTATTGCTTTTTACTTATTGAATTATTTAGTTGTTGCAAAAATACTAGAAAAGGATATTGGACATTATTAGTTGGAGAAGCTGAAAAAAAATACATATATTCTGAGCAACTGTCACAGTTGTCCCTTTTTCAGTATTATGAGGAAGCAAGCAAAAAATAGTAATCAGACAACATCTTTCTGTAATTTGTTTAGCATTACATTTTATTTGGCTATTTGACTTGTGCTCTAAAATTGTGAGCTTAGAAGAAATTCGAACTTTAGAACACTGAGTTTTTGAACAGTCAGTGACTACATCATCTAAAAAAATAATAACTATCAGAATCATAAGCTAGATTTAGAAGTAGAAGTTATAGATTTAAATAAAATAATAAAGAAGGGGGAGTGGTAAAGAGCCAGTTTGTTTAGTGGTTAAGGCACTAGGCTACAAACCAGGAGTCTGTGAGTTCTAGTTCCACCTTAAGCATGACAGCTGGCTAGGTAATTTTGAGTCCCCCCCTCCCTTTCCTTCTCCTTCTCTCTCTCACCCCCTCTCCCTCCCTCCCTCTCTCTCTCTCCGCACCCCCAACCCACCTCATAGGATATATTTATAAATTATAATTATAAAAATAATACAGACTGGATAAAATAATATAAAATTAAAATCTAAAAAAAGTGAATAGAATTATTACTCATACATCCAATTTAAAAAAGATTCTAGGACAGTGGTGGCAAACCTATGGCACATGTGCCAGAGGTGGCACTCAGAGCCCTGTCTGTGGGCATGCGTGCCATCGCCCCAGCTCAGCTCCATCACATTTCTCTGTGGCGTTTCTCACCATTGTTTGCAGGGAAACAGTGGTTTCCCTGAAAGCAATAAAACAGAAGCTCACAAAAGAAAAATATCTTGTCTCTTGCAGAGCTGCCGGTGTTGTAATGCCCCGTCTCCCAGCTGGTGTTCAGCTCTCCGCCATAAACACACATGAGGGAGACTTGCAGTTTGGGCACTCGGTCTCTACAAGTTTTGCCATCACTGCTCTAGGAAAAGATATCTGAGCAATCGTAACAACTACATCAAGATAAAAGGACTGTTTTATGTCATACTGATTGCATCATATAAATATGGTACAGTAGCTCATAAATTCTTATTTGTGAGCTGCTATAATATAGAGTACCTAAAGTTGGCAAACTCGGGGATCAAAAATGCCATCATTATATAATACAACAATTACAGCCCTCTAGAGCATAGGCTGTATTGCGACTCGGTTCATAAATCATGCACCTTTAAAATCTTTAAGATTGAGAGCAACATGAGTAAAAGCATTTGTCAAATTGCAGTGGCTATTGAAAGAAGTCAAATGTTGTTCCTAATGCTCAGAAAAAGATTAATTTTTGACAAAGTATTAAAATCAAAGTAGTTATTTTATGGAAATGAATTCAAAGTGAGGCCTGGTTAATACTGAAAAATCCTTCAAAAAAGTGCTTTAAGTTGGGGGAAAAAAGGCAAAGTTGCTAGGTCTGCAGATGCACAAATGTGGAAGAGAATATGTCTGGTTTAATTTGTTCAAAAACCTGTGTTTCGTGGACATTGTCACAAAGTTGGAGTACCTCTTTTAAAGGAGATGTACAGCCTATTTCACTTGAATGTGAAAGTACCAGAAAATTCTAGGGTTGTAGGCTAGACTGAGAGATAGAAAAATCTATCTATCCGTAGAAAAATCCATTTTAGAGGAAGGTGTGTGGTTGTTTTGAAAATTACATGTTTATTTCCATGTAATCACTAGGAGTTGAAGTCAACTCAAGGAAGTCTTCACTTATTTTATCTTTGCAAACCTAAGGATTACTAGTTCCAAATATGATAAATGCATGAAATATGTCTATAGAAGATATGCCATTATGTCTGTTTTAAGTAATTCTTAAAATTACAATGTCAAAAAAATCTGAGATCTCAAGTAATACCTTGATAGATTGTTATTTTATTTTTAAAATATTGCACATATTATTTAAATTTCTGGGCCATTTTTGGCATTCCCTGCAATAACACAACACAGGAGAACTAAATTAAGTCTTGGCCTTTATCTAGATGATTGGGAGAGCACTTCCAATATGTTTGCCACACCACTAGATGGCAATCAATGTCCTCCAATTTTCAATAAATATGTTAGAATTTGGGGCATGTTTGTGGTCCCCAGCAATTTCAAAAATATTCCATAATATCCAAAGAAAATTATTGCAGTGCCCCTTTCTGTATTCCAGAGAAAGAAAACATATTGTAGCATTTGTCTTCTGTCACACAATGTAGAAAAGGAAAGCAAGACTCCATTGGGCTTTGATGCACAATGACCCATTTATTCTACTTTACCATTGTATTGTGCTTCGTACAACTTTCAATACCCTCACCAAAAAAATAATGAAATGTGCTTTCCAATGGACAGAAATGTCCATTCTTGATTTAAGGTGTTGTTGAACAGAACTTTTCAATGCGGAAGATTAATAAAGTCAGAGCAATATTTCAGTATTTTTCCAACTAACAATATATTATGAAAGTAGACATTGACTTGACCTGGAAGGGGAAAAAAAACCTTTATATAGAAAATTGTTCAAATTAAATCTGTCATTTAAAATTTAGCAGTTGGATTTTATATCATTATTTGTATCAAACTTAAGTATCTTAGTGGCATTTTAGGATAAAATATGTTTACAAGAAAACTCAACACATTAACATTTCAGTGGTTAGATTATTTTAAAGTGTGGCATCAGATTTGATATTTATTTTTTAAACTCAGAATCTAACCAGAGTATTAGTTCCAGTCTGATTCCATTTAATATAGGGAAGGTACTAATTTTAAGAACATTTTTGTGTCTGTGCTTCTAGTACTATGAATTCTTTAAATTTTGTTATTTATAATTTAGGTAGAAGAAGCAAATATCTGTCTCCGTATGTCTTTTTTTGTTTCTTTTGTTCAACGTTCTATGGTCTTGAAGCTAAATTCTTATTGGGTGATTTGGGGTTATCACCAAGCCAGCTTGTGTGCTTGAATGCACCATTTTGGCATCATAAATATCTACAATAGTTGTTAGTTTAAAGATAACATCCACTGCTATAATTTCACCAAGCCGGGCTAATTCATAACAGAGACACCGTGCATTTAGGATGTCATACAGTATGTATACATCTGATTTTATGCTATCTTTCTCTGATCAGACCAGAACAAGACTGATGATGTTGGTTACTGAGCAAGAAACTAAGATGATGGAAGCTATTCTTTGGGTAGAATTGATTCCTGATAAGTCTCTTTAAAGCCTCAGAAAAATGTATTCTGCTCTTTTCTTTTTTTTAACTCTAGGAGTTAAAAATCAATGCTAGCTTCTTCTTTCTGATAATTAAAAAAATGCTTTATCTTTATATGGATCTTTAACTTTAATAAGCTAATAATTCTGATTTTAACTCTATTATCTTAATAGCTAAACAATCTCAAGCATATCTTCTCCTAATTCCTTTAACCATTTCATCGATCTGAATGAATGCATGCTGCATGTTGAACTCTACTGGAAAAAATGGACTAATATCAGTGATACTGTAGATATTTTGGATTACTGGTATGTAACACTATATATATTGTGGGTTCTTCATCATGAGTTTTTAAACTGCTTGTTACCCTTCAATCTTCCTTGCATGATTTAGAAAAAATAATTCTTAATTAATTCTTAATTAAACAGCTTTGTTGTATTTAATAAAATATTGAAAGACATTTCAGTTAATAATTTTGTTGGGAAGAATACTGCTTTTCTTGTGTGTAATTTTTTTTTATTAAGCAAAGATCATTGAAATAATTTAGAAAAAGAAATGTATTCATTCACATAGAAATGACAGTAAAAAGAAAAAATATTCTGTTTTACAAGAACTTCAGAATTAGCTTACCTTTATTTCTAGATTAAGAAGTTTTAAGCTTAAAAAACGGAATTATGCATATTGTATTACACAGAGACAAATAAGTACTGTTTCTAAATGAATTTAAAAAGCAATTTGAGTTTACTTTTTCCAATGGAAAACAAAATAAAAATGCTCATATTTTATTTAGTAATCACTGAAATGAGTTGTTTACCTTTTATTATGTACAAAGCAAAGGCCCGATAATTTTCTGAAGCTATCAGACTTCAAATGACATATATCTAGTGGCTTAAATAACAGATAGTTTAAATGTTTTCCTTTACCTTTGTGTAAATGAATAAAATCTGTTAACAAGGCAAAGTAGTCCTAGGCGATTGTTATTTCATGTTATAAATTAGGTTATTTTTGTTGTAAAATTAAAAGAAAAAAAATCAACACAAGGACATTTTAGCTTAATATCATTTACCAAAAGGAACATGTAACAGATTTAATGAGCTAGCAGGTCACCTGAATCCAGCTGTTTCCAACCAGCTTTATGGAACAGAGAATGCAGCTAGCAGTAGGAGGTAAGCATTATTACAAGCTCTCAAGGAGTTACAAAATCGATTTCTGCTTGAATGAATTAATTTAGATTATCAATTTATAACTAGCTACATGAATCCTATCAACAATTCAGTGAATGATCAAGCTCAGACCTTGCAAAAGCCTAACAATTAGAGAGATCTCCAATTACTTCTTGACCTTTAGTCTGACAGCGTGTCAGAGTTGTAGTTGTGAAGTATATTATATGGAAATGTAAAAAGAGCATTCAGAGTTAAATCTTCCATTTAAGATCATATACAGA
>JANHFJ010005359.1:80366-94269 GCA_032468195.1 Cerberus rynchops
GACAGCTAACTGAGAATGAGTAAGTGACTAAGCCTATACATTGCCTCAGACATAAGACCACTGAATTCAGATATGAATCTGACTTTTACTTTAACACTAACAGAACTCTCCCCTCGAAGTCTTACACTATTTCAGAGTGCAGGCATTGTCTTCTATAACATACTCTCTATCGTGTAAAAAATTAGCGGACAAGGAAAGGGCATCATTGAGGTCCTTCTCAAGTGATAGCTGTATTCAGTGTTCTTTTAAAAATATATTAACTTTCAGTTTACTTTATCTCATGCCAAACTCCATGTGAAACCAAGTCTATAATTTTGTCATGTGAAACTGAAAATTCATTGGTTTCCCTTATTAAATATCCTGGTCATTCCGATTTATTTTATCTTAAAATGTTATCATCAAATCAACCTGACTCTATCTCTCTATCCATGGCCAAGTACTGCTCAGTAATCTGAACTTTGCACCATAGGATTGATTGTAACCCTTCTTAGATATTTTAGAATATTTTAAGTAACTACAATTTCTGTATTCTACATAGTGATCTGTGACCGAATAAAGAGATGATGATGATGATGATGATGATGATGATGATGATGATGATGATGATGATGATGATGATGATGATGATTTCACTTGTGGTAAAAAAGGATTGTTAAATACTGAGTGTGTGCCATTAAATTCTTCTGATGATGAGCTGGCCCTAGCGCTTTAGAAAATAATGCAAAAAGGACAGATGAAAATACAAGAGGACTCTTTATAAACTGCTTTAACGTGGCCACTAGGTTGCAGTCAAGGATCCATGCGCTTATTGTTTGGTGAATATTTAACCTAATTGGCTAAAACATAGCCCTGTTCAGTCTACAGAAACTGACAGAGTTTTTGTGCTTCATATGGAAATACATTTGGTTCCCTGTTAATGTCCTACGTGTCAGTTTTTAAGGGCACAGCTATAGAGGCCAGCTTGAAAAAGCCAACAGCTCTTGTCTTGATCAGGTAAGTATACAATGCACAAGCACAGTCACATGCACACATGTATACACATGCATGTACAAAACCTTCTATATTTATTATTTGTTATACACATTCAAACACTTATTTTGGAATTTTAAACTGTAGGGAATAGGATGATTAGGGATCACAATTCTTCTCTGGAGTTTTCATCTTTGTCATGCTGAGAAACCCCACTGAGCCAAGTCCTACCCATACAGTTAGAAACACTTGCTTGACATAGCGAAGACTGAAGAGAGAAACTTGGCTCTTGACAAAATGTAAAGTGGAGCCAAATTAATATATACCATATGGGATTAACAAGGGGCCATATGGACATTGGGGGAAATCTAATTTGGCTGAAAGACCTGAGGTGGCTCATATTTGAAATGAAACAAGTAAAACTCGTTTTCGTTTTTACTATAGCAATCCTAAAACTTTCCAGAGTAAAGAATTTCACAATTCAAAATATAACAGTATATATGAATAATCTAAAATTCTCACACATTGGTCGCTGAAATGGTACTGTCGGATTAACACAATGTGGCAATATTTTAGGCTTTAAAAAACCATTTTGTGCATAGTACTTTCAGCAAAGAACATACTTTGTTCATTTGTATTTTTTCTTCCTAAAGAATGCAATGAAAGCTGAAGTAAAATATAATCTTCCCGTGAGCAATGCTACAGAATCAAGTCTTTCTGTAGCTTTAGAAAATTCACTTTTTTCAACTATTTAGAATTCATTTAATCTCTTTTTGTTCAGATAGGCTATACATATATATAAAACCCTCCAATTTTTTTGAAAAAAAAAAAATTCCCAGCAAAAAAAATAATAATGAAAAAAGCTTTCAGTAATAAGGCAGAGTGGAAAGCCAAAGAATCCTCAATGTTCTCCTAATTTTAGCTATAATGAATTATGATTTGTCAAAAGTATTTTCATTTTGTAAAAAAAAAAAATTCTGAGTTGGACAAGATTTTGAGTTGGTCCCTGATGCTTACCTTAACAAAATCTCACTGTGATTGAAAACGAATCTGTCTTCAGCTGCATTGCAGTTCCAGAAAAAAGAAAGTGAGTTCTTGGCAGCAAGCTAGGATGGGCAAATGACCTCAAAATGCTGAGGGCCTATAGTTTCGGTGTTCCACATTATTGATAGTAGCAGAGATATTGACAGTCTGTGCTTGGAAGGAAAATAGGAGTTTGATATGACATATTGTGTGTCTCAGCAAGACTCATAAATAATTTTGACAAGTTTTTGTATGCATGGGAAAGTCCTTGATTCAGCCTCCCATAAAAATAAACTTCTATTATGGAATGTATTTGTCAAGTGGCTGTGTGATGGATGGAGCTGCGTTTACCCCTTGGCAGTTCGATGAGTTTTAGATGCACAGCTTACCAGAGAGGATTTACGGGCAGTAAGGAAATAATTATTCAGTATGAAATACATAATTCTTGTACCTGAATTTTCATTTTTTTATCATATTTTGTTTCTGTTGTGTTAGTTACTGGGTCGTTTAAGACAAAGGCCCTGCCATGTCAATGGGAATTATTGTTCCTTGTTTCATTTCTGAATAGGCTGATTTGATTGTGCTCAGATCTCTTTTGATATTTGCCTTCTGTGTTTTTCATTAATTGGATTTGAGCTTCCATGCTTCTGTAGGAATCATAAAACGTGAAACTTCCAAATTAATATTATTCAAAATTAACCCTTCCTATATATTGAACACACATTACCTTGAACAGTAAAAAAAAAATACTTCCCTGTTAGGAGCTAAGTAATATTAAATGAGCAACATACTGTTTAATTTCTTCTACTATTAATGTTAATAGTTGAATATTAGCAATTTAATGTATACTATTCTTAATTTTCTTTGTTTAGATATTTTCTTCAAAATCAGTATTATAATTTTTAGCACCTTTGTAGCCAGGTGCTGGTGCTTTGTTAATTGTGTAATTTGATCAGTCCATTGTCCTTTACATTCTATTATCTCCGCTTATTCATACACATCTCTTAATTTGTTTTATATATCTTCTTAGTATCTTTGCTCACAATCCAAAGTGCTGTGTAATGTTAGCATACTTGTTCAGGATTCATATTTCTCTCTCTGTCCAGCAGAGCTAATATATTTACTAAAATCCACAAGAGCGTGGCTTTTGCAAAATAGATAATGGATAAATGGGATATTTACTCAGGAAAACAAATGAAATAAGCTTAATCAAGGAAAGAAGCAAAATCACAACTCAGTTGCTAAGACTTCTCATAAAGATGGGGAGACTATGAGTTTGTTTTTCGTGCAGGGGAGATACAAAGTTCTGGTGGGATTTCAATAATTCTCTAAAGAGAAATATTACCTTCTTATTGCCTTCCCAAATGCATTAAGAAAGGTCTTTTGTTCCTTACAGAATATTCATAAATCAGCCCCATTTTCCTGCTTAATGAAGAAAGGAGGTCTCTAAGCTTTAAGTGGAGTGTAAAGTATTTCTTGTAAGAGAAATTCAAAATCTCAGGGATATCCCTCATCAATCAACAACAGATTTAGTGTTGCTTTCATTGCATTAGGCATCAGAGTAAGATTGAGGAGAGCTCATAATATCAAAAGTTCCAATGGGAAATTTCAGGTGCACTTGTCAAGCTTTTTTTTCCCTCAGGTCAAAGGAACCCTCAGGCCTAACTGCTTCAGAAGGTACCTAACCCAGGACACTTGAATATTGTGTGGTCATAGAGAAGCAGAAGTCCATTGGTTTGTTCCAGAATTTGGGGGATTTTTGTCTCAGTGAATTCATGTCTCATAAGAGGTGAGCCATTCAAACCATGAATTCTGTAATATTACCACTGTGTCTCTCTGGAACACAATCAGAATGGCATTACCATTAGCAAGGTCCTAACAACTAAATTTGCTCCTCTCTGAAGCTGGCCCTGTTTCTTATAGTTGATGTAAAGTGTGTGTGTGTGTGTGTGTACGTACATACATACATATTCACATCCACACAATTCAGTGCTTCTTTGATTGCCAGTTGTGACGGACCTTTCCCATTATTCATCTGGTATGATCCTTGGGGGGTTGGTTTGATACAGTGCTTAAAGCACCAGGCTGGGAGACTGTGAGTCCTCAGCTCCGAAGCCAAGAAACAAATAAAAAGATTGGAAATCTTTAACTCCACTTTTTATACAAATAATCACATCATCAGAATATTTTCTTCAGACTATAAACACATTGACTACTCTGCCCCAGTCTATGATTTATTGACTTAACTGAGCATGCTTAATAGCTATACAAATTTTTGTTGAGAAGATCGAAAGCCAAATTAAAAGAGTCTAGAATAAAATGGTGTGAAAGAAGATGTGGCAGGTGATAGAAATAAGAATTACTCTTCCTTGTTTCAGGACTAATTTTTACTGTCCTGGTGAGTTTTAGAAAATGAACCAAGTATGTGAGTAGTTGTGTAACAACATCTGCAAGAACACTAGTTTCCCTTTCAAACTAGTGGTATTCACTCCCTGTAACCAGGACTTTGTCACTGTATCCAACCTGCATAGTCTACCTTATGCCTTCCTTAGTGTTTCATTGCTTCTTGTCTTTTACACCAATTTATTTTTAATGACATATTGGCACTACTTGTTGATATAGATAAGCATTACTTGTTGTATATGTAATTTCCGGTGGATATTTTAAACATGCAATTAATATTTAATTAATATTTGTATAACTTTTACATCAGTGTCAATATTGCTATCAGATAGCAGAAGATGAGAAGTAGGTTGAAAACCTTAGGTGAAAAGTAGAAGAGTGTAGACTGGTAAGCCAAACTCTTTGTTTATCTGCTTGTGTTTTGGGGGGGCCAGGGAGGAAGCAGCACTTAATCTGGATTGTGACTCCAGGTTTTGTTTTTATTTTTTATTTTTTTGCTGAAAATTGGTATTCTCCAATTGCAATTTGTCTCTGCAAGTGCTGTTTACTAAGAAATAGTAAGACATTCTGGGACTTTAAAAAAACATGTTGATGTAGAAAAAGACATATTTATGAAATGCATTATGATCCTCTTTTCTCATTTTGATTCAGTTTAAATCAATCTGTTGCCAAAAAGTCACTTCATTGTATTTAGAAGAGTTTTCTTTGTGCTGTCATCATTCTACTCACTCAGAAGATGCAAGAGAAAACATGTACAGTTACTAGGCAACAATCTGTATGATTTCTCTCCTTGATCCTCATCATCTTGTCTAGAACATGCTTCAGGATAGCCCAGAGTGAATAGCATCCATCTCTGATGTACATCTAAAATGGGTTGACTGTTCTGTCATTGTTTGGACCCAATAGTGTTGTCTTGATTTTAGCTGATTGTATCATCCCACCTCATAACTATACAGTAGGTTCGTTTTATTGAATGTCTCTATGTATGCTTAATTATTTCCTTTTCTTAAGCCATGGTGCCATTTTGGAATCCATGCTATTTATAATCAAACAATCAAACAATTAATTAAATTTATACTGTATACTGTTGCAATCTAGCTTTAGTTGTTTACTGGAATTAATAGAATTTGTCTCCATATTATGCTGCCTATTTACCACCAATAAGAACAATATGGAACATAGTGCTTACATAATTAAAGAAACATACACCAAATTCATGCTCAGGTAACATGAAAAGCTTGTTATACTAAGATAGACCTTGGTTCTATGTTGCTCAGAAGACTGATAGATCTACATTCTAGCTACTCCAGGCATTTTCTTTTTTTAATCTAGTGGAGAAATATGGCAGGTCCAGATCTGGGAAAAAACTGATAAAGTTCATACTTGGTTATACATTGATGATAGGAAACCTAGAAATCCCAGAGCTATAGTTTAGTCACGGAACTTTTTTAAAATTCCTGAAATAAAGAAAGATTTGCTACAGCAAGATTATAAATAATATGGAAAATGTCCATACATTTATTTTATTCCATTTATTGTTTTAAATGGCTTTATTAAATGTTTCAATGTCTGTTTTTTGTCTCAGCCACTGCATGAGATAGGCAGCCATATAAATTTGATTAAATAAATGCTTAAGCCACCATACTTAAGCTGAATTATAGAGAGCACATATCTAGAGCTGAAGAAGTTAAATGTTAGGAGAATTAAAATGTTCAAGCAGCCATATTAACTTTATGTGGGGAAAGAGTAATAATGTTTGGGACTTCCTTAGATCAGAAACAATGAAGGAATCTGTGAAAGAGCTAGGTAAAGTTCTTTGGATGTGCAGGAACTGGATTAAGAGAAATCTTCTCTCCTTTATCTCTTTTATAATGCTGAAATCTATAGTCAATCAGTAGTTAGAAATTTAAAATTGATAAAGGTATGTAAGTTTAATGGTGGGATTAGTTGTCACAAGTTATAGTTCTGGATGGCTTAAAGGAAGATAAGACCATTTTGTAAGGCGAGATTAAATTTTTTCATGTTGATTATTCATAATGGCTATATATTCAGAAACATTATATCTCTAGATGTAATTTGCTAAGGAAACTGGAAAGCTATTACGTGTAGTTTTTGCTAAGGAATCCAGTAGAACTTGGACTAGCCAGCACAATCTTGGTTCTTTAATGATTTGTGTAGTTTCATATGGTATTTTTCAGATGTAGCTTAAGGCGCCATTAATTAAATATAGAACTTTCTGCACTCACAGCATATATTCTTCAAGTGAGCTACGATCTTTCTCAATTATTATTATTTATTTGTTGATAGGTAGATTACCTATTCTTTTTCCATACTTCTGCTTGTTTACAAACAACAAATAAAAATATTACTATTAGTAATCACATCTCTTATTATTATTACAGTAACTCTGGACCAGTAGATTAAACCACATTTTTAAAACTTCAGTTCCTGATTTCAGGAATGAAATTTAGGATTCACAGCTTATTGTTTCATCTGCATTGCAGTTGATGAAGTAAATAGGTTTTGATTTAGATTACAGAGGGTTTGGAACAAGAGTTATTTTAAAAAGAGATATATGGCATGGAGGAGTTATGTCACTGCTGATCCAAGTAATGAATTTTATTTTCATGAGTGAAAGAGGATGAACATCAAGGAGTTTTAAAGTAGGACAAGTTAAACAATAAAGAATATCCTGGGAAAATAATAATAAAACAAATAGTTGTGACGACTAATTTAATTAACTGTGTTATTACATGCAGAATTGCATTTGCAAGTCAAGCTATAGCTAGTTGTTCTTATTGAAATGTAGCTCTCATATGCCATGTGAAAACACAATGACACATAACTAGTTATAAAAAATGAAATATTCCATCATACCCAATATATACAGTATGTGAATAAATGAGATGTGCAAGAGAAGTGGGGGAAAACAACTTAAGGGTTGTTGAAAAGATTACATGAGAATAATAGAAGAGGGCTTTTTTTAAATTTTATTGATTATTCCCAGAACTTTACGTTTTGCAGCTAGATTGACAACTGAGTTATTTGCTCATCCCCAGTGGCTGACAATAGATAATGGAAAGGCTTTTACCATGATATAACAGCACAGAATAATTTCTAATTTACTACTGTAGTTCTCATCAAAAGTACCTCCACAAAAACACTAAATTTATCACTTCAATTACTGGAATTTCACATTTACTTTAAAGAGACATGTTTCTATAATATGACAGGTTTTACACATTCTGAACTTATTCAGAGATTTCAGAATAATCAGACACAGATATACGTGAAAGCAATTGTTTGCAGTACTTGTATTATTTTTTTTTGTACCTTTTTACTCTTTTTGCATAGTAGTGACTGAACCAAAGTTTAAATAGAGACTTTTATGAACTATGTATCCCTTCTATTCAAATACTTTTCTCACTTGAAATGTGTTCCCAATATTGGATGTACAGTAATATAGTAGTGTAAGTTCACTAATTACAGACGAGCACCATTTTTGTGTATTCTAGAGGTCATGCCTGGCATTCACATTTAAATAATTAAAATGATTCAAAATCCTTGGAGAAGTTGCACCTTGCGAATGCAGTTCAGGATTTTGGTATGGTGGAAGAAGCCAGATCTTACACATTGGCTGAAAATGGAATAAAACGGCAAATATCTTTTAGCATTTATCTATAGTAACACCTTTGGGGGAGGTGATTACTTGAGACAGCAACAGGTCCTCCTGCAATTGGTTGCCCAACCGCAGTAATTTTTTAATAAAGCAGTGATTATGAAAAGATAAAAAATAAGAGAAATTTATTGTTGCTTCCTTAAAATCTCCTTCCCCCGTCTCTCCCCCCTCCCTCCCCACTCTCTTTCTCTCTCTCTCATTAGTGCTTTTTTTCCCAAACAACATCTGATTTTTTTTAATTTCTCATCCTTCCTTTTCTCCCTTCAGTTTTACTTGGTTTATGAACAATATTTTGCCAGTTGCACTGCTTTAATTCTCCTTACTCATATATCACATCTACAAACTATTAACTGGTCACTAGCTTCTATTTTTTATAATTGTGCAAATAATTATAACTATTAATAATAAAATAATGGAAGAAAGCCTATCTGTTTGGTTGACTGCATTTCCTCCTCTAGCTTTTCTCATCTATCCCTTTAGTTTGGGTTTCATCTAACCCTAAATTAGGGTTTGTTCCTTTTTTTTTTTTTTGGGAAAATGTCGGCCTGGAGCCCTGAAAGGTAATATTTGGCACTCACTTAAGCTTTGATGATTTTCTCAATGCCACAAGATAACCCTTCCCATGATTATTTTGTGGCTGTAGAATCTTCTTTGGAGAATAGTTTGCTAACTAAATGAACCTCAGTTGCATAGGCTTTACTAGTCAAGGCTAAAATATTACGTTTAAAACAGTTTGTCCTTAAACAGACAAACAAAAATCATGTTCCAAAGAAGACAAAGAATGAACACAGTGATTTGATGAAATAGAATCAAGTAGCTGAAAGAAATAGATACTTATAGATAAGTGCATGGGGCAGTTTCCTTCATGAATCTATGAAGCTACTTAAGAAAGGGAAAATGGAGAGAAACAAGTGAAAAAAAATTAACAAGATGAGGAAAGGGTAAATGACAAGTTGGCTCACAAATTAGCTGGGCAAATGTGAGTTACTTAGCTGAGCATCCTGATTTGACATTCTCTAAAGCTCTAAAGAAGATCCAGTTGTCACAAGCATATTGTGCATTAGCTCAAATTAAAGTTTGAGTTTAAAAAAAATCTTTTGAAGGAATGCTTTCAAATAAATGTATTTGACAGGCATGCCTTGTAGCAGATGTTAGTTAATCTTGGAGTAAAACTGACTGAAGTATTTGAGAAAACTCAGATAATGTCAATGGTACAATTTATGTTACCAAGTGCAGATGTAAGACATCAAGTTCTCAGACTGATGGCAGAATTAACAAAAAACACCATCTGCTTCAATAATTATCTGGAAATATCCTTATTCTTGGATTTGTTTTAATACCACTTAGTTTCCAGCTTTATTTAATCTGTGTTTGCACACCAAAGGCTAGATTTTTCAAAATGAATACTCATTCCATCTGATCATTTAAAAATGTGTTTTTGCATGAATAATGAATCTTTGAATTGTTACTAAACAAGCAAATTATTTGCATATGTGTCACATCGGTTATCAAGTTTGCACATGTGACAGCTTCAACAGCCATCATGTAAAATGCATGGAGCTTGTAACCATATGTTTTTGTTTGACAAAAAACTGAAACTCCAGATCAATTTTCAATATGGAATGCACAAATTAACACTTTAAAATGTACCACAATATGTAGAGCTTGGCAAAATCGGCAGAAATAGCATATTTCTCGATATTAACTGATATCTTTGGGTACGACCTTAAGGTATTCAATCATTTTGATTAAAAGACTGATTTCTCATAAAACTACAGTCTGTTGAAGGTGCAAAACCAATGACATTTGAGCGTTCATATATTTTCATAAACTTTGAACAATGTCAGTGAGACACCTCTTCAATCTTGGCCACACAACAGCAGGGTATTCAATCTTTCTTTAGCTTAAGACAGAAAATTTGAATATCAGCGAAGGGTTATTAATGTGACAGTTCTTATGGTGCTAACCATGTTGATTTTTTCAGAAGCAAATCTGTGGAATATATTGCATATGGTTTTTACTTAACTTAAAAAATCAACTAGAAAGAAAAGCAAGCCTATACACTTTCAAAATATTGTTGATCACTTGCAATATTTATATGTAAAACTAGAAATAAGTGACTATATTATTCCACTGTTTCTTCATAGGTTATGAAAAATAGTAAGTGCCTTATAAATATCATGGGAGGGCTCTTACACAATTTTTGTAATAAATACCCTCGTTAAAAATAATTGAGTTACAGTAACATTTATATACTATTAAAGCTTCATTGTCATTACCATTTACTAGACAAAACAGTGCAACATAGGGCAACTATTTTTGAGAAGGTACCTCAACTGAGCTAACATACAGAATGCATCAAAAATTTGCGATCCATCACTCCTGGGGGAATGAAATTTGGGAAAGTTGTAGCTGCTTCAGGTTTCTGCTGTAGTCATGTGATGATCATTTAGAACATTCCATGACAGTTTCACTGACATCCTTGCAATCTCTTGCTCCCTCCCCCATCCAATAGCAAGGAATTGAATCGTAATGTGGCCCTTTAAAAAGCAACAACTTTAAGTTGCATGGAAAACGACCTCAGTATTTTTACTGCTTTACCGCTTATTGCTTTATGGACTCTTTCTCTGGCACATAAATTTGTGCACATATCTATATACCACCTTTGTACAAGAACTTAAAGCACATACATAGTGCTTTATCCACCTATATATCTTCACAACAAACCTATGAGATAGGTTGGGCCTAAGTTCACCAAGTAAGCTGCTGTGGCTGCAGATGGAATAGAAACTGGATCTCTCTGGGCTCAATCAATTACATTAGCCACCATATTTTAGTCCTTGTCCATCTGTTTCATTTTTCAATTGATTCCTTCTTTAAAATGGAATGTAACCTGGTCCCTTTGATTGCTGGAGATCAGATAGACTGATCCCACCATAACTCACAGGAGATCACGTGATCTTGATTTTAAAACTATCTTTGACAGCTTTCGATAATAAAGTGGAGAACCCAGCTGGATTCTAAAGTATTCTGTGATAAGAATGGCAGCATACAACATGGTGGTTGAAAAAAAAATAATTAAATCAAAATATCATCAGCATAATCATGCCATATGAAGACAGAGGGGACACCATGGTCAAGAGATAACACCAAACATCATAGGGATGTGGCAAGGAGGAGGAGAGATGAATAAACAGGTGATGAAAGACTTCACATCTCCAGAATCACAAAGAAAGGTACAGAATGAGGAGACAAGAAAAAAATGGAGCAAGAATGGAAAGATACATTTGAAAGATCAACTGTGAGAGTTTCTCAGCATGACAATACCCATCTTCAACAACAAGACATCAACAGAGAACGTGCAATGTACAACTTTCATACGGCATTATTTCTGCTGATATTGGTGTCATGGTCAAAGTCTGCCTTCAATGTCATGTATTTCTTTTCCTGGTGAAACTGCCTGCCAATTTTTGAGTATGAAGGAAAGGATAGGAAATTTACAACCTCTGCCTAATGAATTTCCTTCAATTTATACAGCAATGATGAACCTATTGTGAACAAATTCAGGAAGAACATCAGACAATACAGCTGCCTCTTCCAAATAACATCCTTTGATGCCAAAAAACTCCTAGTGAAGAATGGATGGAATCCTTCTATGATTATTCAAGGGAAAATGCATAATTGTAGACATGTAATGTCAGATCCTAACCAGCAAGCTAAATGTATTCAAAATTATTTCGTGATTTATCAAGATAGCAGAGAACTGAAACTGAGTATAGTCCACAGTGATGGAATTTAGTGTGAGATTGCTGAATTATTGGGATGGGAGGGGAAGAGGGGATGGGATGGGACAGGATGGGACAGGATAGAACAGGAAAGATTTCCAATGCTTCCTGCCAGCTTCCTATAAGAAAACTCAATGGGGAGGCTGCCAGGAAACTAGGGGCCGCTTCTGCTCCCACTGCTTTTTTGCCAACCTGTGATCATTCTATTTCTCTTTTTAGGTGAGGAAATGTCTCTGAAATTATTATGTAATGAGACATGAGTTGTCTGTTTTCCTGTCACCTCCACCCCTCCATTTCTCTGTATTTTGTGAGTAAACTAAGAAATAAAAGATGCATATTTTTCTTTCAGTTATATTTAGGGAAATATTTTATGACATCATGCTACAAATGCTATGCAATGTAGTTTCTTTTTTAAAAAAAGACTAATGTCTTGTAAATTAGAATGCATGGTCCTTGAGATATGTATGTATGTACTGTATGTGTATATATATACACACTGTACATTGGTACATAGCCTGGATGGCATTGTTTCTCCACCCGTAATACATTTTTCCTTGAGCATCTGGGAAAAACCAGATGGATAAAAGGCAAAGTGCAACAATTCTGTCCTGTCTGAAAAGTGATTGTGACAACACATTGTTTGATAGTGATATGCATGTGCTAATATGTTATAAATTATCCACAGATGTTTCTGAAATATTCACAAATGTAACCACAACAAAATTAAATATAACAGCAAGTACTATAAGAGTATAGTACTGTATTGTTGTCATTCTGTAAAAATAGCAACGGTTGTAGAAAATCTGATTTGCTGCATAAAATTTTCCATGAAGTTTCTCTCTCTCCCTCTCCCTCTCCCCTCTCCCTTTTCTTCCATATTATCTGAGCTCAGAAGCTAAGCAGGGTTGACTTTGGTTAGTAGTTGAATGGGACTGCTCCTGGGAAATATATGGCTGTGAGCTAAATTGCAAATATAAGAGTATTCAGGAAGACTTTAGTGGCAAAGGATTTCTTTGTTGCTGCCAAGAAAACTACATGGCCATTGCATCATCAGGACCCAAGCGTGCCTTGAAGATGATTTTCATGTTTGTGCCTGGACATTTGTATCATAGAAAAAGCAACTTGAAACTGTTTTTTTTTTCTGTTAAAAAGAAAAACTAATATTCATGCTGAAATCAATTCTGCCAATTTTGATGCAGATTTATTTTTCTGCTGTTATATAAAAATTCCATTGTTGTGGAAGTTAGAGGGCATCATTCTTGATGTTATAATAAATCCAAAATACTGGGAATATGACCAAGGAAAACATATAAGACCCCCAATAGGCTGTGATAATTAATAAATAGTCATATTCACCATTCTATGAAGTCAAACTAAAATATAGCTATAACAGGACAATTTGAAATCTTGTACATAAATCTTCCAACTCCTGAACTAGAATTCCAACAGTGAGATGATCATAACCAGATGTTGACCTTAACTTAAAAAGAAAAGAACAGCTGCTACTCAGTAGTATGGTTCTATGACTAGTTGCTTGGAGCTGATAGAGGTGCTGGAGCTTATCTTTCTAGATTATCAGAATCACAATATTTATTAAAGGAAGTAATGAACAATGTGGGGGAAAACATTGTTCAAATAGTAAAATATTTAAAGCCTAAAAGTTTCCTTATACAATTCTTTACCATTCATATTTAAGGAAGTCTTTTCCACCTAATTAGTATTCACCCGCTTTTTCCTGAGAATAAACTTAATTTAACAGTTTCTACCCTATCGGTTTCCAAAATGATTGTCCCTAAGGTGTTTTTTTGAAAGACAACTGGACTTTTTTTCCCTTGAAGATGTTTCACTTCTCATCCAAGAAGCTTCTTCAGTTCTGACCATCTTCAAGAAAAAATAAAGTCTAGCTGCCTGCCTTTTGAAAAACAACCTTTGGAACAACCATGATCCAGATGAATGAGAATCAACAAACTATCCAATAAACATAGAGCTTTATGCTACATCTGATGCCAATTGTCAGGTCTGTAGTTGCTTTGTGTTTTTTAAA
>JANHFJ010005359.1:99959-110732 GCA_032468195.1 Cerberus rynchops
TGGTCGGATCACTCGCTCCTCAGGCTAGACTTCCGTTCCGCACCCCCCCACCGCAGGGAGGCGGAGCCAAAAAAGTGTCAGGCTAGACTTCCGTTCCGCACCCCCCCAGAATAAATGATCCATACACTATATACTTTCTTCATTTAATATTATTATCTATTTTTATTAAACAGATGACAGGTAATAGATGACAAAAGTGTAGCATATTCAGAGGTATTCAATACAGTACATAGTTAAATATTGACAAAGATATTTTTGAAAAAATATTTTCTTCCTTTCCTGATATAACCTTAAGTCATAAATCTTTAAATGTTTTCTACTCTTATCTTAAAGAGGATGGAATAATAGAGACTTGGTGACTGTGAGCCACTCATTCTCTCTCATCCAATCCACCTCATAGGGTTGTTGTAGAGAAAAGAGGAGAAGGAAAGAATATTTTGTTACAGAAACAGAGACTGGTTTCTGTTATTGATTTGCATGGCAGATTTTAAGGAGTTGCAATGAAAGTATTGCTTGCTGGAAAAAAAATGCAGACTAGAAATATTTTCAGTTAAATTACCTTTTGACATCTGGGTATGAGTTGGCAGCCATAAGTGCTTCAGAATCCCCTCTATTATTTTTTAATATGTTCTTTATAAAATAACAACCTTGTAATAGCTATTTATGTTGAAATGTATAAAATGAGATATTCCGTAGTAATGCAAAATGGAAGTAGATGTCAAATACATAAGAATCAATGAAAGATGATTTGGGCATCATCATGTCATACAAGCATAAATCTAAAACTGTAATTCAACAAATATTATTTTAAATACTTTAAAATATTTTGGATACTCATGTTTTGTAGGAAAATTGGCAACTAATCTGGAATTGTATTCAAAATGCAATATTGATTCAAATGATGTGATCATCTTTTTCACATATCAATTTTGTTCTGAATTAATCATTAGTTTTTGTAGATGCTTGTATCTTGTGTTATATACTACTAATAAGCTAACAATAATTGCAGTAACAGTGAAGAACATCCCTTCTCCATTTGCTATAGGGCTCTAAAGAACTGGTCTGTTTTTCTATATGAACACTTATAGGAACTGGTAGTCCTATTTGCATGATGTTAAGACATCAATATAAATGTTTAACTTCCATTTGCTCCTGTTTTAAATAGATTGATTTAAACCTAATCTTTTTTTGATCCATGACATGAATACAATACCACTTTTTGTTTCTTTAGGACAGAGGTCTACAAATTTGACAACTTTAAAAGTTGTGGACTTTAACACCCAGAATTCCCAGAGTTGCCAAATTTGGAGACCCCTGGTTTAGAATAAAAGTTGTGTGCCTAAGTTTTACAGCCCCCCCCCCCTTTTTTTTCATAATAGGACAAATTAGAGTAATGGCAAGTAGTAGTGGTCTCAAGTGTATATTTATTTATTTACTATTAAATCAGTTTCTAAAGCTTCCCAATTTACATGCAGCTCTAAGTGTTGCACTCAGATAAAACAAAGAAATAAAAAATATTATGCCTGAGGCAAAAGCAATAATAAACAACCAAGTCATGTATAAAAACCTTCTGACCTGAAGCCCTGGGGGGGAAACCCTGAGCCTTCCAAAGGGCTGCTGGGTCAGGGTCATCTGAATCTTAGGCAGAATGCTGTCCCATAGGGCAGACACTGTGACAGAGAATGGACATCTCCTAGGTCCCACCAGATGAAATTGCTTCATTGACAGTCCTCAACACATGCTCACTCTGTCAAATCTTATCAGACAAGCAGAAGTAATTGGAGACGAGCAGTCCCAGCAGTTACAAGTCTTCTTTGCCAGGAAACACTTTATATTGTCAAAATCAGCACCTTGAAATGTACCAAAAAGCATATTAGTAAACCATGAAGCCCATGAAGAAGTGGTGAGACATGAGCATACCAAGGTGCTCCCATAACTTCTCATGCTACTGCATTCTGCACCAGCTGTAGCTTCTGAAGGGCCTTCAAGACAGCCTCAAGTAGAATGTTTTGCAGTGATTCAGATAGAAGATGAGGTAGACTTGAGTGACTGAAGTTACCAGTGAAAACCTCCTGCATAAAAGTGATCCATAATTATGACATTATCACTAATCATTTCTCTTTGTATTCTTGCTATCTAAAGCCAATGTCTATATAATTACTTTGGCTGCCTTACATTAACCATATAACAGATTCAAAGCCAAATGGATAAAGTTTGGGTGCTAATGAAGCTGATAAGTGTAAATCAGCATGCCAAGAAAGTGAACCTTTTGTCTCTAGTACATCCTCTCTCCAACTCAAATCCATCATGAATTCTAAGAATGGAAAAAACATCTGCCAATTCTTCTAAGGTGTATCTGCTCTGAATCATCCTTCAACTAATAAGCAAATAAGTGAGAATAACAAGGTCAGATGGAATATCTGCACATTGACATAGTAATTCGCTCCTTCCCTGTGTGTTTTTTAAATCAGGCCTACCAGATTAAAAAAAAAGCTCATTCCTTTCAAAGAAACTCAGCCAAGTTTAATTACTTGCAAAATTGATTGATCCTGGAAAATAAAAAGAGAAAAAAGTATGAAGCCCCGCTCTTACTCTCTTCAGTTTTATAAGGGTGGTTGCACTTTATTGTCAACCGTACAGAAGTTTTAGTATTGAGATAGTGAGAGAAGAAAGTCCAAGGGCAAATTTCTGTTACATAAAAATATTTTTACTGGTTTTATTTTCAAAGCTGAGGGATTCTGAATAACATGGAAAGAGATATAGAAAGTCATAATTAACCAAAGCTACTTTGCCACACTCTAAAGCTCTAGTCTGGATTCTTACTTTGAAATAAAACAAGTTGATAGCATAAATTACCTCAGAATCGGCATGTAAGGGATCACTATATAAGATACATGTAGTGTTTAAATATATCAAACTTATATAAGATGTAATTCTAAATAGTATTATCTCAGGAGGTATCAGAATATGTTTCATGGACTGTGAGTTAATGCTTAAATGGAAGAATACCTGGAAACCCCAATTTTTTTGACCAGATTGGGAAGATATAAATAAATAATTCTTACCATGACAAAACACTTTTGCATTATGGCCAAGAAAACAACATGAACATTAAATAGTTAGTAAGCAGAAGTCAAGCTCAACTCAAGGGCATCTTTCACTGATCTATTGAAATTAGATTTTACAATAGGGAAAGCTGGCTAGCAAATCTAGTTCTAATTTGTTGACTTTTGAATAAAACTTCTCAAAAGAAATTTACCTGCAGAGACATTAATTACTATTATGTACTCTTTGAAGGAATGATAGGATACAAACATTATTGTTGATTTGTCTTCATCTCAAATAACCCCAGAATTCCAGTGTTTTATGGCAAGCTATGTGAATTACTATCAGACTGAAATTAGGCCACTGAAGAAAAGTCATTATGAATAGTGAAGATATATAAATAGTAGATGAATGTCATTTGTATCCAGTTATACTCATTGGCAAGTTGTGTATTATTCTGATTACTTTCTTGAGCTTTCAAATGCATGTCTCCAGTGGGATGATACGTTACTTGAAATGTAAAGCTCAGCAATTTAATTTTTTATTTTGCTAATACATAGTGAGCCAAAGATTAAACATAACTGACCAAACACATATTTTCCTGAAGCAAAATCATTTTAGGCTGATCAAAGATGATCAGTACTCCAGCAATTTGTTTACTCTTCTGCGTTTATTACTATTGCAGTTCACCGAGTTTCACCTCAGATGTAATTATAATTAAAAAGAAGATGAAACATGGGGTAGATGTGAGGTTCACTAAGTAGACCTGACTAGAAAATCAACTCTATTGGAAGGCTAAAACTACCTTTACTGATATAGGCTGTAACAATAGACTCTTGCAAGTTTAATTATGCTATACTTCTCCTTCTTAAAGTTCACTGAGGTGTTTCCCTGAGTCACTTTAAGTGTTATCTCTCATTTGGGACTTTTAAAATGCTTCAGCCCCCTTTTTTTGCACACAGCACTACCAGCCTATCTCAAGTTATCTTTCTTAGTTATCTTTAAAATGAAATAACTTTCTTGTAATCAATATAGTAATCCATTTACATAATCCAGTTGTTGAATTCCATGTACTAGGTATATAGTTCAGTAGAATATTACCCTATGAAAATTTTAGCTTGTTTGTCACTATGTATTTCTAAACAATCATTAATAAATAAAGGCCACAATTTGCTTATACATCTGTTCCTAAAGTGAAATTCAAGTAACTTTGTACTTGAAGAGTCACAGAAATGGTGTCTCCTGAGGATTTGTCTATTTTATCTTTTTATTATGCAACTCATAGGCTTAGTGATAAGGAATGTTGATATATACCATTATTTTTTAAGGACAATTTGTTTCCATTATTGAAAAGAGAATCAGTTTTTTTATAAAATGAAATCATTTTAAGTATATTGGTAATTTTTCAAATTATTAATTGCTTTTTTTTTGTTTTACTAGTTTAGATTAGACAGATGGGATTCTGATCTTTAACAGCTCCATGACTCATAGAATTGCTTGTGTACTAAAATGCCATTATTAACACAACAGTAGTTTTCAGCAGTTGGTAATTATTGCCATAATTAAACATTTATCAAGAAACAAGTATTTATCATTCATTAAACTTTCATTAAAATCCATCTTTGCACAAGCTAGATTAACCAGTGATTTTCAAGTGAGAGCTTTGTAACTGCTGGCAGGACGCTGTTGAAAGATGTAACATTCTAGGAACTATTATGATATACGATTTTTCATACCATTGATTCTAAGGATTTATCAGATTTGGTTTGGTATGGGCAAAACCAATGCAAAAACCAACAAGTCTGTTGCTTTATTATGTTCCTTCAATACATTCATTTATCTTTGTTCCAAAGACTTTTAAGAATTTTCTTCTTCTTGTTGTTGTTATATTAGGACATTGAGACAAGGTTCCTAGTTTTACCTAATTATTTATTTAGTTAGCTAGAATATTGGGATATCATACATAGACTAACAATATAAATTAACATTTCAACTAGATTGTTGTTAGTTGCAAAGTTGTGTCCGGCCCATCGCAGCCCCATGGACAATGTTCCTCCAGGCCTTCCTGTCCTCTACCATCCCCCGGAATCCATTAAGCTCATGCCGACTGATTCAGTGACTCCATCCAACCACCTCATTCTCTGTTCAACTAGATTAGTAGAACCCAATAAAATATAAATATCAAAAGATCAATATTCAAATATATTTATCTAGACCATCTAACCATTGAAGCGCAGCATTGTTTATATTTTTAAAAATCAGATAGTGGACTGGTATATGCCCTCACCTTATAGCTGGTGAGTATGTTCGACAGTTTGAAATGGGACCCCACAGTCACACTGAGGGGAGGTTACTATGCCCCATTTATACAGAGAATCTTTTTTTTTGTAGCGTCATTTATGTCTCCATATAACTGGGCATTCAGCAACCCATTTGGCAACAAAATTCATGGCTTCAAAACCTACTTGGTTACAATAACATGACAGAAAAGACGCCTTTTTTTTGCGAACTGGGATAAATGTAAACAGTTTCCTATATCATCAAATTTAATTTTTCAAGGTTTCTTTTTTTCCTAATTGAATAGAATATATTATCTATCCTTTTTTTGGTTACTCATCTTCTACTTATTTTTTTGTTTTTTAATTAATCTTTGCACTCTGCTCTGTAGGAAACATTGGAGTTTATTCATTTTTATATCCAGTTTGTTCACTTTGGCTCTTAGATTATAGTCTAATTAGCTTTTCCATATTTGGTAGTGACAATTAAATTGACTACTGTGGCATTCATATTGCAAAGACAAGACTCAAGATAGCACTAACATATTTCTGGTCATCTTTTGGCATCTTTTCAGTTAGAAATGTGCTTCTATTGGCCTCAGTTCCACACAATCACTTTTTTTCTTAATTTTTAGCCTTAATTTGCCTTTTACGTTTAATAACAGTCTCTAATACCAGAAGTGGTTAATCTCCAACTCTTGTCAACTAAGGCAGCCAGTTCTACTTCTCTGATTGTTTGTTTTTGTATATACTGAGAATGTGTCTTGCTCTTCGTGCCTTCCTATTTAACTCTTTTAACAAACATAAGTGTTTATTTCCGAGTGCCAATCAATGAAGGTTAAAATAAGTTTGGAGTGATCTCTTTGATTGTCTAGACTGTACCAGAGGAAAAATAAAAGGCATTCGGTGAGTAACATTGACTTGGAGAGCTCCTTCACATACATACTAGCAGTCCATATCATCACTTGTATTCAGCAACTTTGTGTGTTTTCTCTTGGGCAAAAAATTTACTGTATCAGTGCTTTTATGTCACAAGAATGAATTGAATTTGTACCCTTTAGTGCAAACAACAATAGACAGTGTGGTAACCTAGTGGAAAACAAATAGATGCCCCGTCCCTGTTGGGGATTCAGAGAAGTTCAGAAAGATGGAGCTGACGGTGGAGAGGTGGCAGATAAAAACAGGCTGAAGCAAGGAAGAATCCTGCGGTCATTTATTACCATGCCATCTTCATAGTGTTTGCTGAACCAAGGTGCAGAGTAATGATTCAGACAAATGATGTTAATAATAATAGCTGGCCCTTTGGCAAAAACCGGATACCTGGCATTGCACTGTGAGACCTAATCAGATCCTCTCAAACTTTACTTCAAAAATGATAGAATTTCTAACTTCCAGTTTCTCCCCACCTCACCAATTCATTCCTTCTAGATATATCAGTTTAAGACAACAGAAAGGGGAGAAAAATGATAAGTGCTTTGTTCCCCAGCAAGAGAGAAAAAAAGCATTCAGGGTTGCATTTTTGACATGTAATGAAAACTAGTGTTAAAATATTTTGTTTCCTCTGCATAAATGTACACCTTGGAACCCAGTGTTAACAGCTAGATTCATACAACTGAATTCAGTAAGGAAACATTGATTTTACTTCAAGTAAGGCATTGTGTGAGTTGCACTTTACTTTTAGGAATAATATATTCTATAAATAGCCTTACTTTTATGGAATTATTGCAAACAAACAAAAAAAGCAGCTTCTTCTTTTTTGGTTGCTACTTTTATACTGACCACATTAATATATCATTGCCTGTTATAAAGTCATGACTTTGTCTTAAACATTTCTTCATTAGTCGTAGTATTTAAATTACCACACATTATTACATTTCCCCCTTTCAATCTGTTTTAATTTGGATCATACCTGTGCATTTGCAGGATATAGGCTATAATTATAGTTTAATAGCTACAGTTGAAACAGCATCTGTTTAACTCCAAACAACATCAGACTTATTAATTAGCTACATTTTGGCATCAATTTATCACACATGCTTTGACACATTAGATACTTGAAGCTTAAACTATTTGTGTAGTACAGAAAATAAATAATTAAATGGAACACAGAGACCGTGTTATAGATCATCCGTAGGGAAAAATTATGTGGGCATGTGGGAGGTTAATGTATACACTCCAGATTCCTTTGCTTGATTTGCTATTTTCTTCGCAACTCTAGGTAAACAGTTTATGTTGCCATCATATACCCAGGTTAGATGTAGTTGCAGGCTATTGTACATCATTAGAGTAAATACAATTCATTCAGAGAAGAAAAATGGAGAGGTTTGGTTGCAGCCATTTGGACATTTCATTTTTCAGTACAGTTAACCCGACATGCTAGGTCTTGGAACCCATTCTTGCTCACTTCAAACTTTTCAGAAGCTTTCTGCATTTCCGAGAATCCACTCTTTTCCACCTATGAAATACCTGGATCTCGTACAGAGGCCAATATACCTATCAGGAAGAATGGATCTTATGGGACTCATCTCTTCTATACATCAGTCTGTACATTTTTTGTGTTGCATGAGAAAAGTACATCTTCCTTCTTCTGTCCTTACCTATATACCTATGCCTACCTATAGAGAGACAATCAAGAGTATTCTGTCATATTGCATTGTTGTCTGGTTTGGAAGCCTTACTGATTCAGACAGGAAAGCGGTGCAGAGAGTGGTGAGGATGCCAGAAAAGATATTGATAGCTGACTCCCTTCTATCCAGGACATAGCATATAAGCGATGCTTGAGCAGGGTTCTTATACTATATATATAGTATGTATTTGTTTCCGTAGATTTTCACGGGTATATATACGTATGGGTGTAGTTATATATGTGTTTGTATATAACGTGTATGTGTTATGTACTTTCTTTTGAGAAACAGAATTTCATTTTTAATGTGTGCTAGTGTGCTCACAGTAAAAATAACAATAAAGGTTATCCTATTCTATTCTACCTCACCCTACCCTACCTTATCATATCTGTCATCATCTTAAAACCCTTCAATGTCTGCCATGCTGCCTCTTTTGTATTTTATGTTTAACACCACCCAATCATTCCCAATAATAATTATCTTAATAGAAACAACAAAGGTACTTGTCTTAACTGAGCTCTAGATACACAATGACTGCATGGATAAAATATTCTGAATACCATAGGCTACAGCATACGGATTTGGGAAATAGCAAATGTATTTATAATTACATCAATAAATAGAAAAGATAGTAGGCTTGTTTCTTATGGGAAATAGTATATTACTTTACTTATACAAAAGGAATATCCTCATACCTTACTTACGCAAAAGGAATATCCTCATTTTAAAGCAATATCTTGCCCCCAGCCCCACCCAGGAAGATTAATCTAAAACTTGTTTCTATTTCCATAGTCTGTTCATCTAACACAGCTCTCCCTTTTAAACAAATATATTATTTTGAATAAGATCTTCCTTTTAGGTAAATTCAGTAATAGTATTTTAAAAGACATTATCCTGGATGTGTTTATGTGAAAGCCGCTGACATGCTACTTGTTATAAATATATTTTAACTTAAATGTCCCAGTCTCTGCTTGTTGTAAATACCTAATTACCAATGCAAATAATTCCATCTGTTGCAGAATACATTAAGAAATCCATATCTTTAAGTCTGGGAATTCTGTTGGCTTAAATTTTGTGAAATGGAAAGATATCATTGTACAAGAGAATCTATATGTGTTAATGTCAGGGAGTATAATGTCTTATTTGCCCTTTCTCTTATTTTATTGAACAAAAACTCTAATGGTATAATATAAAGCAAAAGAGAAGAAACTATAAGATCATTGCACAAAGATGAGAATTTCATTATTATAGATAGTAAGTTTTCATTTTTGGCCTTAATTCATGACAGATGCCTTCTGATTTTTATGTCACTGTCGGAAAAAAATAGCAAATGATAGAAACTTGTACACATTTGTGATTTCATGAAGAATATTTGTTGTATAAAAAGTGTTTAAACTACAATCTTGCTCTAAAGATACACCGTTTGTAGAAAAAGAAGAGGCAGAGCGTGGGAGGCAAAGTCAAGAGAAGAATCAGTCTGGAGTCTTTATGTTGCCACAAGCAATCCAATTCGAGCCTCCCTTGAATTCTGTTGACTCTTATCGAGCCACAACTTATTGATGCTGACCATTAGTTGGCTAGATTCTTGCATATAGACTTGAGCAATAAATTTTCTTAATGGGAACTTAACATGTGGTCCTAATACTTTGTGCCTTATAATTGTACCTTGCAACACAATCCTTTATATGCCTACTCAGAAGTAAGCCTCAATGAGTTATTATGTAATTATTTCAGATAAAAATATATAACATTACAGTTAACAAGAAAGTAATCGCCACAGATCTATCGTACATCAAATTCTTGGGCACTAGTAAGAATAGATGTTTGTTGTTGATGAAATATGACACCCACAGATGGAATCAGGTCATGTTTAAAACCAGAATCAATTACCAAATGTCTACCAAATAGTAAGAGTGTTATATGATCTATCTCTGGCATTTTCATAGCATATATGTGAATATGTAGTATAGTACAGCATGATAAATTCTGTGTGTATACCACATGTTCACTCTAATTGCATGTTACTTGCAAAATGCATCATTTAAGCAACTTATACTATCTATAATAAATACATTTTCTCAATACATTCTCAACATAACACATGCAGTTTGCAAAAATGACAAGCAAGATGGTACATTTCTCAATGTGAATTAGCCAGTCCTTCGCTTCTTGCAAATTAGGCATAAGAAAGCCAACAGTTTACAAGTACTTGAAGAAGGGAACATTTTAATCCCATGATTCATGAAAGCAGGCAAGTAATAATTTAAATACTATGTGCAATGTATCCCTCGGCTGATCCTAGGAATACCTTCACTATTTGGGGGGTGCTGCCTTTGGCCACCTAATTGCTCTTAGAAAGGAAGAGGGGTTGCTTGTATAATGACATGGATCGTCTTTGGCAGCGTCAAACTGAAGCATCAGTCAGTCCATCTGGGTAAAATCACAAGCTGACTCCGATATTGCTAAATATTTATACTGTCAAATACACACAGACATCCAGATGAAAAGAGGCATTCATTAGGAATTCTCCAGCTTGTCAGTTTAAAGATGTAGATTAGAGTGAAACCTCCCACTATGGTACTGAGCGCTCAGGAAAAGTCTATATTTAGCCCTTCTAAGCAATAAATATCATCATATTGCCTCATTTAGGTAAATAGAGAATAAATATTGTCAAGATGATCCTAGAGATAATGTAAACAGATCCCTGTTCAGAGTCTGTGTTACCAGAGTAAGTTCCAGGAGACTGAAATGCTGATGATGCTTTCTGGTTTAACCCTTCTCTGCTAATCACAGCCCCCTCCCCTTTTGGAGAAAGCACACAGATTTTG
>JANHFJ010005359.1:203924-219159 GCA_032468195.1 Cerberus rynchops
CTCACTAAATGAACTGTTGTAAGTCAAGGACTATCTGTAGCCCGCTACTTAGACCACTCTTGGAGTTCTACAAAAAGGATTCTGGAAACCAGGCTCAATGAGTAGTTAGATGGGATTGGGCTTATTTAGCCGGCAAAAGTAAAGTTGGCTGGAAGATGTGACAATGATACAAAATGGCACAGACCTGATTTCTGCTGAAATTGGGAGCAGGACAAGAAGCAGTAGATTAGAATTAAAATAAGGGAAATTCAGGGAGACTCCTGATTATTAGGACATATTTTCTCATAAGAATTGTTGAATTGGGAAACAGTGATGGTCTTCTCCTACTAGATACTTTCAAATAGGGATTGCATAGCCATCTGCCAGTGAAGATTTCACAGACTGCAATATTAAGATCCCTTCCAATTCGCATTTGATGACACTAAATATTTTTTTCTTTTATTTGGCTACTTATAACTATTTAAAAAAAATATTAGCATTTAAGATCAAATGAAGATAGCAATAGCATTTAAGACTTATATATTGTTTCATAGTGCTTTACAGCACTCTCTAAGCGATTTACAGAGTCAGCATATGTTTCAAGATGTTGACGTTTTTAGACTGCGGTGGTTTCAACAGATTTTGAATGAAGAATTTCAAAATAATCATTTAAACACAAATTTAGCCTGGTGTGTCATGATGCATGAAACCCAACACCTTGGATGGATTTATATTTCTGTTCTTGGTATTTGATCTCTATGTTGGGCAACCCTTAAGTGAGAGCATTGCTTGACATGTAATTGGCAATTAAATGCTGGTAATGGTGATCTATTGTCATTTATCTTAAAGTAGGGCTCACTGAATCAGGATTTGTATGTAGAATTCTAGAGGCCTAGAATTCAAGAAACAAAGCCAGTGTTTCTTTGCAATTGTAGTTCCACAACAATGTAGTATGAAGTACAAAATGTTGAGGAGATATAGAAAACCTGCAAGGGATCCATCTAAATATATTCCTTCCAGCTTTAAATGGCATTTAGGCTTTAACAAAGAAAAAAAGCAGTGCTAAGTTTCTAGTCCACCTTCTTTTTAACTTTGTAGAATTGTTTCAACAATTTCAGACTTTGGTTAATGAACTAGGGATGCCCAGGACAATGTACAGTATCTATTTGTTGAGATGCTATGTGTATGGACATTCCATGTATATGTATTGAGGTATTACGTATATGTGTACTATTTTTTACTTTATATTCTCATAATGTCAGCTATGGACCAACAAGTAGCATTTTTTTTTGGTTTGTGGATGAATGGATTAAATCAGATTTCCAACTTGAAGCACATGGCCTGCCTGAGGCATATTGAAATTACTCAGATTTGTTCTGCATATTGCTATTGCGTGTGTTTCTATATCCAAGTCCTATACACATTTCCTGTGTATGCTATTTCCCACTGAATGAATCCCTTAGGGTATATATTTTAAGGAAACATGTAAGAAGTCTGTCCATAAAGCTTTATCACATCCATAGTAGGATGGTACATACAGCTTCATATCAGTGGTGTGATTTTTAGGCTTATGTATTTGATTTGACTCACCTTCAGACTAAATGACAGCATTCCTAGAATGACTCGGGTCATTTTTTCCCCCCTGATCTCACCTAAGTGGCATGTTTATGGTTGTTCATGATCTTTTATTTTACACAGCAATAATGCTTTAAATAGAATTTTGGGGTGGGGGAGTATTTTGGACTGGTACGTAATAAACGACTGTTAACAGTTTCCCATGTTTGTTCTATTCTGTAAGATGATCTCACTGCAAAATTTCACATATTTTCTGTTTGTAGGTAACACAATCAATAAATTTGTAAAAGAATATCTATCTATTACGTTGTCGAAATACATCTAGTACATTGTTAAGCCCTTTCCCAGGCATCTATGCAACTGGTAAATCCTAGAATTAGACTTTCAAATAACATGAATATTTGAATACAAACCTGTACTAATTGTTTTATTTTTTTCACAGAATAATCAGAGTATGAACAGACCAAAGGATCTGAAGAGGTAACTTAAGTATTAAATGAGGGCAGGCAATGCGGTGCAGTGCAAAGGGATAATTGGCAAAATTTAACCTTCGGTGAACTAACTAAGTTACTAAGTATTAACTAAGTATTACTTAGTATTTTTTTAACTAAGTATTACTTAGACTCTTTTCTGAACCCAAGTGAAGTCAAACATTGGTGGGCATGGTAGAATCCATGGAGTAATATATCTGTTCCCAGAGACTCTTTAACACTAGAACAATTTTAATGGCATTGAATTATGCTAAATCTAATTAGTCTCAAACAAGCATTTCATTCTGTTCCTGCCTTTCCATAAAGCTGCACCAAAAGCTATTGTATTAAATCTCAAACTGTTCCTCAGATGAACCGCATGTAATGCAGAATATTATGCAAATTATTTTCATTACTGTAAATTGTTTTTACAAAAATGCCATTTTTAATCACTTGCAAAATACTTGCATATGTTATGATTAAGGGAAAAACCAGTATGACCAAAAGTATGGTATATGATATGTGGACATGGAGGCACTTTGTTACCTGTGTTGGATTTGTGTTTGCTAAGATACTACAACTGCATGGAAAAGAATTAGGTGGTACAAAAGGTTTGAAATTTAGAGATTTAATATGAAAGTGATTCAGTTACATCTCCAAAACAAATTGATTGATTTTCTGAATGAGATTGATGTATTGATCAATCATTGAGTTGAACTATACTCAGAAACTCAAATAATGATTTTGAACCAAAACACTCAATTTAATTGCAATCTGGACATTGGTAATTAGTGACTATGGGCAATATACTAAACTACCGATTTTTAATTTTGTATATATAATTGATCATGGTGTAATTTTTTGAATAACCTGATTTGAATTGGTGACTAAGCCACTGTGCTTCAACAGGTCAAAAGGGACCCCCCAATTTAAATGTTAGTCCCCATAACATGTGAAATCATATGTTATGATTTCCCATATGAAATCCCATATGATTACAATTTATTCATCATGGCTTTTATACATGAGGCTCTCCAAGTTTCATATCCATGCACATGAAACCACCTTTGTGATACCTGGTTCAGGTACAGTCATAGATGTTAAACTCAGTAACTAATTGGATGAGGACTATGAGAAATAAAATGAATAAACAGTATGTGAGTTGTTCTTATGTCCAGAAGATGATCTATTTTGGATGGAGTTGCAAATGAACCAGTTCATAGTACTGGAGTAATTCTTGATTCAGTTTTGTCAGAGCCTCTAATGGCCTAGTCAGGAAATACATTTTCACTAGCTATGGTTAGTATGTAGACTAGATATCTGGCTCCTCCTGAGTATGGATAGCTTGTTTATAAAGATAAATGCTCTAGTAATGTTCAAATTCCATAATCATGCTAACTCCTTTTAAAACTGCTTCTTTGAATACTCTTCAAAGATCAAATTCAAAATTCAAATTTAAATACAATTGTCGAAATTTAGGACTATGTAAAAATATTGCCACTGCTTAAACATCAGCAGGCAAAAAAAAGAAAAAAAAGAATCCACGTTCTGGTGCTTACTTCTAGAAGCCAAACAAACATGAATCTAGCATCTGAAACAGTATCTACCACACAGTATTATATACATCTATGCTAAGATCAACAAGACATGCTTGTTTATGTTACTTCTAGCAAGTACCTTAACCATACCCTGAACCCAAGCCTGACCTTTTTTCAGTGTTAAGGGGGGGGAAATTATCCTACTTTTGGCATCTTAAAATGTAATATCTGAGTATTACATTCTGTATTTCACATCATCTTATTTTGATCCTTATTTTTACTTATTTTATCTTTCAAGTTTAATATTTTAATACAGTTGTCAAAATCCATCCTAGATAAAGTAATTAAATAGATAAACAATAAACATAATTCAAAGACAACCTTCAATTTCTTAGTTACTTTAGAGGGTGACAATCCAGAGAACAGGCATAGATAGATAACTAATATTGGACTTCATATGCTGTACATTAAAAACTTGAGGTAATTTATGATTGCTGCAGAGAATGGGAATGAAAGAAAAGCAACTGTTTAATAGAGCCATTTTATAAACTATTCGGATTAAAGCAATAAATTACTATTTTTATGAGTAAAATGAATAGTTCCAAACTGTCTGTCTTTTCCCAAGTTATGTATCTTATACTGTTTCATTTATTCATTTGTTCTTGGAACTAATGCCCCTGGTATGTTGAAACTATTTTGAGACTACATTAGAAGCCATTATCTCAGCAAATAGATTCAAACTTCCAAGTTTGTGTATTTAAGATATTGCTGTTCAATAATACTTGTTTCTTCACATGATAAGAGCTTCAGGACCTATAAACCATTTGACTCATTTAAGAGCCCAATTCCTTGAGGAAGAATTTTTTTAATCTGGGAGTGAGCACGGGCCATATTTGGATGCATAGAACTACAGTAATTAAGCTTTTACTCTCAGCTGCTACACAGCCGTTCTTCATATTAATGCACACCCACAGAAAAATGATTTGGTTACAATAATCCCTATTGGATTTTATAGACATGGCAAGGAAAACAAATCATTCGATTCCCTCTTTGTATTGTTCTGGCTCTGATTTTATTTCCTTGATATTTGCATTTGAGTACAGCTAGTTCTCGATTTACAAGTTCATTTAGTGACTGTTCAAATTTACAATGGCACTGAAGCAATTTATGAGCATATTTTTACACGTAAGACTGCTGCAGCATCCCTCTGGTCACCTGATCAAAATTCAGACACTTGGCAACTGATTTATATTTATGATGCTGGCAGTGTCCCAAGGACATGTGAGCACCTTTTGCAAACTTCTGACAAGCAAAATCAATGGGGAAGCCAAATTCATTTAACAACCATGTTACTATCCTAACAGCTGCAGTGATTCATTTAACAATCATGGCAAGAAAAGTAATAAAATGGGGTAAAATCCACTGAATAACTGTTTCACTTAGCAACAGAAAACTTGGGTTCAATTGTGATCATAAGTCGTGGACTACCTGTATTATACTTTCTTTTGTATACATTTTGTTGCCACCTTGAATGCTATTTGTTTAATGTCAGGTGTAAACATTTTTTTTAAAAGGAAAGAAACAACTATTTGTGGATTGAAAGACAGAGAAAAACAAGCTTGCTGAAATAGTATTCTATAATTCCTTCTCTAATACAAGCCACAAATCTCAGAATTAATGTGAACTACAGTGTGAAAGGGTTAAATAATGTGCAGGTACAGTTCTTATAGAAACTGCAAATGTTACTGAAATAAAAGGCAGAAACAGGAAATCTAAAAAAAAAAAATCTTCCCCAAGGCAGGCATCTGTCTTAAATGATGTAATTTGTCAACTTTCCAGCATCTTGTAGATCTGAACACAAAAAGTTCTACACTGAACAAAGAACATTACATGCTTATTAGCCAAAATGTTCCTAAAGTACTTAACACAGAGTTTTCATTTAATAAGCAGCAATTACTTGCAACTGTGCAATGTATAAACATTAATTTTCAGTAACTAATAACTATTTCAAGACATTCTTGTCGGGTTTTGATAGAATTTTGTATCAGATGACAAAGCAGAAATTTTAAATAAGGGTTGACATTTTGCCTGTTAAAACATGTTACATTGTCCAAAATCGAAATGTTTACTGTGCTAAAAAAAAAAGCTTCAGTGTTAAGGTATTAGAAGAAGTATTGCATCTCTATAGATCACACATACCAGAATGTAAAATAAGAGGCAAATTTATCAGTATGGAGCTAAAAATAAATTGAAAGAAATAGTAAACAATTCTGTTTATTCATTAACATGGAAAGCCTAGCACATATTTATGAGTGTGTAAAATTCAACTAGTGTGCAACCTGCTCATAACCGTGCACTCCAATTGACCTTAAGGACAATATGGAAGGAAGGACATTCTCTGCAGAATAGTGGTGATCTATCCACAATGTTTGACCCAAACTCTCTAAAAATGAGAACTGACAGTTGCACTGCATATTCATTTGTTTGTATTTTTTAAACATATGTATATCCTACACACATACACACAATCACACATGCGCACACACCACTTTCAAAGTATATGTACAGTTCCTAAATTTGAAAATGTCTGCAAGTATGGTAGTAAAGATCTTGTATCAGGCTAAATCATTTTTTTAAGCGAAAGACCTTTTCATGCCTGGAAAGAGTCTAGTTTCTAAGGATAAGCAAAAACAATGCAATCCTGTTCAACATTACAAAAAAAGACAGGGGATGGTCCTTTTCTGCTTTAATTCTATGCTTCCCCCCCCCTTTAACATGGGGCTTTCATACCATCCCAAACATAGTTGCTTTCAGAATTTGTCATTGCCATGCAAAACAGAATAAATTTCTCTTCATTCACTTAAGGAGTGCATCAGTTGAAATGTTAAGTCTTTCATCTTTATTACCCTTCCATTAAAATGAATGAAAGAAACCGGGACTATTCAGCTCTTTACAAAAGGGGGGGGGATGGATTACATCTTTATTCCGCACATGTATATCTGACTCACAAGCAAGTAAACTTTTCAAATGTATAGGATGTTAAACGTCATCGTATATTTTATTTCATTAAAGCATTCAACATTTGGCCATTGCCTGTCCTTTCCCATTCCCATTTATGTTAATAAAACATGCAGTGTTTAGTGTCTTTATCTCTTTACTGCTAGGCGTGTTCACGTGTTTTGAAGGCGGTCTGTTCTACAGCTGATAGGTTAGAAACAGACAGATTAATAACTAGCCCTTCCATTGGTCTAGACTTTCTTGAACACTGCACCAGTAACCCTTTGCTATAATGACAACACAAAGAGCCTCACATCAAGGCTGTGTTTCTTCTCTATAACTCAAAAACGTCCTGGTGGCAATAGCCTCCAGCCCCATTTGTCTTTAGTGCAGTTGTGACACTTCAGTATGATCCATAATTTGGCAGCTATTTACCGTGACATTTCTCTTCAGTGCAGCCATAACATTCAGCGAAGGCATTATTTGGTTCCATTTACCATACAAATTGTATTGTTGTGCATGCATGCTAGCAGCTATATTAGGCACCTGAAAATGAGTAAATCTTGTAAAATAGATACTAACGGCCTATTCAAACAGGAGAGGTGTTTTTTTTCTGTGTTTGGCTGAGGAAAGGCAACAAACAAATAAAAAACATTTCTGAAGACTGAGGAAAACTTTTCCTTGAACAGTTGCACTTACCTGTATTTGCACAATACAATGCAACTAAAAAGCAACTACTGGTATTTTTTTAATTCAAAATATCGACATTAGAATATTGAGAATCATAATTTATTTTTAAAAATCAGATCCATTCCACAGAAAAATTATCTGATAAAATATGTTAAAATGGCAAGTGCAAATTAATATATTTACCACACATATTTAAAATTATTTTTATATCATATTCTTTCTTTCTTGGTATTGCTCCGCTTCCTTCATCACTGAAGCTTTGGTTTATTTCCATATAGGAAAGAAAAGGCTTCTTTTACTCTTTGCAAAAAATGTTTTCCATCAAGATTTTTCCCTGAAGCAAATTCACATAGAAAAATTTTATACAAAAATATAAGGTTTACTCAAAAGCAAGCTCCATTCAATTTAATTTCATTTTATGACAATTGACCACAAATTTTGGTTGCTAAGTGAGACATTTGTTAAGTGAATTTTGCCCCATATTATGAAATTTCTTGCCACAGTTGTTAAATGAGTCACTGTAGTTGTTAAGTGAATCTGGCTTCGCCAAAGACTTTGCTTGTCAGAAGGTTGCAAAAGGTGATCATGTGACCCCAGGACATTGCAACAGTCATAAATGAGAGTCAGTTGCCAAGCATCTAAATTTTGATCACACGACCATGGAGGTGTTTTTCATAAGTGTGAAAAATGGTTCTAAGTCACATTTTACAGTGCTGTTGTAAATTCTAGCAGTCACTAAATGAACTGTTGTAAGGTGAGGACTACCTGTAGCAATTTTCTAAAGTACACATACATCCTCAATTATGGACTCATGTTTTTTTTAAAAACACACACTTTAAAATAAGTCTTTTAGATGCCAGATCCAAAATTGTATACAAGCATCATGGCTCTTTCTGAATTCCCATAGCCTCTAGTGCAACTTTTTGAACTACATATCTTAGCTCAAAAGCCTGAGAAGAGAAAAATTCTCCTCTCCTCTCCACCAACTCAAATTGCTGCAATAGTCGGCAACTTTAAAACTAACTTAAGTATATTATTATTATTACTTGTACAGTTCAGGAAGACAACTGATCTATCAACAGTCTATGATGTATACCTCTTTTGTACACTACTGAATGAGAAACCATAAAGAGCTGGCTGTTCCCCCAAGAGCTGGGACAGAGTGAAAATGGAGCTCAGGGATTGTATTGCTGGTTGTATTAAGAATGGTGCTTGAGAAACCAGGCTTTGGTGTTATCGGTTTTGTTTTTTTCTGATTGTTGTGATGATAATATGTTTCATAAGAACATAAGAACTTATGTCTTTTAAAAAAAATACATACTTTTTTGAAATTCACTACATGCTCAGAATTACCATAATCCAGTCTACGGTAAATTTATAATAACTCTAAATAAAAGAAACACCACTTTACATATAGGATAGTAATAAAAAATTAGGCACAGTAAGACACATACTTGATACACATCTCGAAAATACCAATTCATTAATGAAATATGGACAATTTTCTTTATCTCTTTCCCATTTAAATATAGAGAATGTCACTGAAGGTGGAGCTGACCAAGAGTGTCCCGGGAACATTTATGACACTTTTGAGAACAATTTCATCAAAGAAACAAAACAGTAACATAACATCCACAGTAAGGCTCTGAATGTAAATATCTTTTGAATTAGACTCAAAGAGAATGAAATATAATTACAACCCACAAATTATGTGACTTCAAATAAGCACTGCAGTCCAATTCATTTTAATGTGAATATCCTATAGTTGTTTTCTTTGACTTGTATGCAATCTCAGGCCCAATTGAATTTAATACATATTTCTCAAGCAATACTATATTACTGTGAAGCTAAGTTAGGAGTTTGTAAATAAATACATAGTGAACATAGCTAAAAGAGATTTAGAAATCAGGATTTTTACTCCATTGTATTCTTATGAGAATTACCTTTGCTTCACTTATTATGGTATCCATCATAGTGCTTACTTGTACATGCACTACCACACACTATATTGTTGTGTACAATATGAATCAGCTAAATCACAACATCCAACAGAATGGATGCTGTGATTATTATTAACATAAAATGCTTTAAGTTCTTACATTGTTTTAATATATAGTTATTCTGCCATCTGTTATATTTAGTGCATAGAAATAATTCAGAATCTTCAGTTATACAGACGACATAAAATTTCTTGCTAAAACAATTGTCTAAGATACAATAAATAACTTCATATTTAAGTGAATTATTGATTTATTTAGGCACATATTGGCTGCCCAATTGAAACCAAAAGAATTTATACACACAGTAGTAAACCAAACACATTTAGTAGTAAATACTAGCAGTATATAAAATATGTTTAGTATAGTATACCAAGCATGTAAGTAGCAATAATACCAAGTAAATTTAGACTGAAGTAATTTCTTTGAAATCAGTGGATCTTATTTATGGAATTAGGATTTATGGTATGCATGTAAATATTGTTTATAACTAGGCCCTCAAAATTAACTGTGAGATTCAAATACTAAAAATATGCAGAGATAAACAATTTGAAAAAGATGATTTTTAGACATATACGGTAACATTAATATATAACGACTCGGAACAGACCTGGATTAAAAATACAGCATGAGTTTTTATGTTTAAAATTGAATATTATTCAGATGTTTCAATTTTTTGACTGAATCAAATAATCAAATAAAATCATTATGTCAATGTTTCTATAAAAGTTTCAGCTGATAGTAACATCCAAAATTTACTTCAGTTATAACAAAAAAATTACCAGATCAATTCAAAACTAAATTAAACTGAAGTATTTAGATACAAGCCTTTAAATCCCATCAATACAATGGTGTTTAGTAGGTTTAGGAGCTGTCTGTAAATTTAAATCCAGCCCCTACTCAAAGAATGCCTTATACTTCTTAAAACTTGTTTCCAATTGTCCAAATTCTTAAAAAAATAAAAGAGCAGAGAACTGGAAAGTAATATAGGATATTTAAAATATATCATATTTTTGTCATCTTTCAAATTTCTGAAAAAAACCCTTTGTTTTGAATCAGTATACATATTCATGCACTTGGAAATCAAACATGTTTGCTTTCACCAAACCCTGATTAGGAAATACAAAGTTAATGGAAATAAAGTGGCTATAGAAAGCTTTACTTGTAATTTAAAAAATAAAACTGCATTTCAAAGGCAATTATTGACAGTTCAGTTCTATTTATATTTATCTAGATACAAGTTTTGTTAAGTTGAAAAAAGTTTGTCCCAATGGAGCTTCTAGATGAATATCAGGCATGAGATCGCATTGTTGGACAAAAGTATGAAAAACTGGATAACTGAACCACGCTATAAAAAATTAACTACAAAAAATTAATTTTAATGCTTAAAGTCAGAATTGTAATCTCTTACAGAAATGACATTTGATTACATAGCCAAATACATTCTATATACTGGTGACATTCCAACCCAATATTTTAATATATACCATTTCCATTTTCAGAGATACAGCATATACCTTCCGGTGCATTTCATTAATCTGATTCCTGGATTATTTATCTTCAACAGGATGTAAAAGTGTTAGATAACATCAGAAACATTCTAGTAATAAATGACTGGAATGGCAAGATTAATATTTCAAATATAATTTTATAAAATGACCAAATATCCCAATATAGAACAAAAAATTAAAATAAGCTGGCAAGGTTGGTTCAGAAGTAAAAAAAAATCATTTTCAACTAACACTCATAAAAAGATCATACATGTTCACATTAGAATAAAAATGTGCTATATCGAATAAGTTTTGTAGAAAAAAAACTTTACAGAGCATCATTGTTATCACAATGTATCGGCAGACTGTATGTATCCCAAATTGTATATATAACAAATCTCAAATATAGTTTAATAGTTTACAGGCATAATCAATCTGAATATCAGTAGGGCATATTTCTATGTAAGAGGCATATAGGATTGCTGCATAATCCTAAACATGTCTAAGTGGCTACTAAGGCATTTTAAGGACAATGGGCTTCATCTTATTCAAACTGCATTAAGATTGCAGCTCCATATGCCTTCACATACTGAGTTCCAGAAGAAAGGTATGATATCAATTTGTAACAGTGTGGCACTTGCCTAGAATTATATTCAAATCCACTGCAAGTTGGAAATTGAAAATCTCCATACCAAAAAATGTGGAAGTAAATAAAACACCAGCTACAAGCTACATTTTTAAACCCCACAAAACCTCTTAAACAAATCAAAATACTGTTTTGCTATTTTAATATGTTACCCGTTGCCAGCTTTAAAGAAATTAAAGCATTATTGCCAAGCATAAAATGCCCATTTGCTCTGTTTTGATTTATGTCATTGTTCTGTTTTTACAGCTTACTGTTGACAGAGTGAGGTAATTCAACTACAATTTTTCCAATGTTTTTCCCCATGTACATATAATCTATAGCACGGAACACTGACTCTAAGCCAGTAAACTTGTTCTCTAGAGACAGGTCTCCAAAGTCCACCTCGCAAACAATTTCTCTCTTTTCACACATTTCAACCAAGTGTTTCATAGCCATTTGGTAATCAGAAAGGTAATGGTTTAAGAAGAAACCTCGGATGCTGGCTGATTTTTTTAGCAACTTTGCTGGTAGCATTTCTGTGTGACTTCGTGGAAGGCCAGTAAGTGTTTGGTAGCCAGAAATAAACCCAATAACGATCAGGCGACCTTTGATAGCTAAGGAGTTGATAGCCAAGTCATACATTTCTCCACCAACTGATTCATACACAACATCCACACCTTTGGGGTACTCATTTTTGAGGACAGCAGCAACATTTTCAGTTTTATAGTTGATAGGTCGATCACAGCCAATAGATTTCAGAAAAGCACATTTTTCATCACTGGAGCAAGTTCCTATCACGTGGCATTTTGCGTTCTTTGAAAGTTGCACTGCAAACTGGCCAGTGCCTCCAGCTGCTGCTGTCACCAGAACTGTCTTTCCTTCAGACAATTCTCCAAGTTCTTTCAGACTAATATATGCTGTAGTTCCACTTACCAGAAGGGTCAGAAACTCTGGTCTCATAGAAGATACCGGAATGGCATCTTTAGCAGGCACAACTGTATATTCAGCAAAAGCTCCTCGTCTTACGTAGGCCACAGACTGGCCTATAGTGTATTTTGCACTTGCACTTAAGCCCAAGGCCACCACTTCACCAATCCCTTCAAAACCTACATCAAATGGAGGCTTAACCAAACTGTCATACCGGCCAGCTGAGTAGTTAATATCAGATGCATTAATGCCAACAAATCTAGAAGAAAACAAAAAATGTGTTAAGATCTCTTTTTGACAATTTTTGTAAGAAAATAATTTCATTTAAATGCACAAGGCTGGAGATTTAAGTGACTTAAAGTGATTTAAGCCTCTCCAAATATTTCACAGGTTGCACCAGGAATTGTTTTGTGCCACCCACCCTCAAAAGATAATTGTAATCGGATTTCACTTTTCCTAACATGTAGACTTGACATATCTTCAAATGAAAACCTAAGGCATTCTTCTTATGCATGACAAAAGTAACAAAGATAAAAATTATTTGTGATAAGCTATAGAATAAAAATATGTTTTTTACAGAATAGAATAGAATAGAATAGAATAGAATAGAATAGAATAGAATAGAATAGGCAAATATATTGACTCTGGCAACAAATTTACATTTCTAATTGTAACAACACTTTATATGACTAATGATAATGTGAAGTATCAAAGTCCTCTCCAAGGTCGATGGACAAAAATGTTACTGCAGGCAAATTTAAATAAAATTGATCGAGTGACTGTAATAAATTTGCCTTTTGATGCAACTAATTTGCACATTATTAAAACATTTTGCTGTATATAAATGACTAAAACACCTTAAAAGAACCTTGAACAGAAAAAGTGAAATAGTGCACCACTAGTTTGCACATATTGACTTTTAATGGGTAAAATGAGTAAAAGTATTAAAAATGGGCAATGAAGTATCTTGTGATGCTAAGGAATAAGTAAACTGGAGAAAGGCAGTACTGGTATTTAAAGACAGGTATTTCCACATAAGCTTAAAAAGACTGATATGATTGTCCTTTATATCCAGAAATAAATAAATATTGGCATTTAATTATGCACAATGAAAAAATATGTAAAAATATTATGGGGATTTGAAATCATTTACATGTATAGAAAAAACCAAAGTAAAGGAAGTTTTTTGAACATTTCTAATTCTAAAAAACAGGGTGGTTCATTATGAAGTGTTCATAATGTGTTCATAATTTGAAGAGGCTTAAATGTATGATATAGCTAGATTCAGAAATATATGCCCATGCAATACATCCTCAGCTGAACAACTTCTATAGTGTCCAATTCTTCATACAATCTAGCCTACATCTGCACCAGAGGATACCTTCGTTCTATTTATGGATCTTCAGGAAAACCAAACCAACCAAACCCAGTAGCTTTAATTTATGCCCTTTTACGTCCTGTACTGGAAGAGTAAAACGAGGCGTGCATGTCGTGTGTGTTTCTGTGTGTGTGTGTAAGAGAGAAAGATTCTGAAGCGAAGGTCTGCGTTCTTAGAAACAAAAGATCGGGGCACCAACACGAGGATGGGATAAGAACTACGGGAAGAAACTCTTTTTGCCTTGCAGGAAGTTTGCTATCCCGAGAGGCGACGGTTGCACGCCAAGCCGGCCTTATTTATTCATGCATCCCCCGCTTCTCCACTTCACACAACTGATTTGAGCTGCACGTAGGATATCCCCCCGCTCCATTTTTCGCCCAAAGTCATAGGACGGCGCGGCTCGTCAGAAAATTTCCTTCTTCCCGTGAGCCTAATTGTTGCTGCCTTCATGCCTCTCCAGCCTTTTTTCAACGCCCCTCTCCCTCAGCCGAGGCAAAGGTCCTGCACGCTCGGCGAGCGGCTCCTTTCCAGAGCACAAGATCAAGTTCGATTTTGATCACTTTGGGTTTTTTGGACCTGAGACCCCAGCGCGCTTTTCCTTCAGATCCAGCCTCGAGTCTGAAGTGCAACTTTGCATAGAGCGCTGAGCAAAAAATGCTGAAGCGGAGCTGCCCCTTCACCACACGCGTTTAGACAATTTTTCCCGCCTAAGCCCGTTTTTCCATTTTCTTTCTTTTTAACTTTTGTAACACGAGACAATGCAAAACGTAGCGGCGCGAATTTGGAGGGCACGTAAACGAGGTAGCTGGCTGGGCGAGGGCAAGGACGAATGGCGGCGTTTTAATAATTCCGCTGGCCGAAGTGCTACTTAGAAGCAGCACCTTCGACCGCGGTATCTGAATAAACTCTGCTGAGGGAGCCGCGTTTACTTTGACTCCCCCGCTGGCCGCCAGTGCGTGTACCCAACAAGGGCGAAGTGGTTACACAGCAGACTTGACTCGGTGTGGTTCTGTCTGAGAGGGAAGCTGTTGACAGCAAGGATTATCATAACCTGCTCTATTCAAGGGAGGAAGGCCACTGGGTGATCTTCTCGCAGGCATCACTACTTTTCTCCCCTTATGCCAAAAGTACGTGAGGCCGTTTCCACTTTCTACTTCGGGTTTTCCCTGACGCTCACGGTTGCCTCTTGCCAACTTTATAGGAGCTTTTTCCTCTCAGATGGACAACAAGGGCAAAAATGGCAGGATTGCCCAGCAATAAAGAAAGCTGGGTCAAAGAATCACCATGACAGCAGCAGGTTAAGCAATAAACCAAATTAGGTTTAGCGACCTTTCCCAACATTCCTACTTCAGAACATCACTCAACAATTTAATCTCCAGACTCTGCTTAAATTCCCTTATCCCATTCAGCAGGTTTCTCAAGAATAGCCTTATAATGATTACATCACTTTTTTAAAAAAAGTTCCATGCCAGCAACCCCAAGGTTAGGAAAATGCTATGGGTGTACCTAAATTTATGGTGACTTTTTAAAAAAATTCAATGAAGCTTTTGTTAGACTAAATAATTCTTC
>JANHFJ010005359.1:293777-305358 GCA_032468195.1 Cerberus rynchops
ACACACTTTTTATGCTCTTTGTATATAACTTTGGAATCTAAAGAAATCTTGGATACATATTATAATAATAGAAATGTCAGTAAAAATAATACAGCTGTATTTCTACCCTCCAATAATGTGTTAAGAAAATTTAGTTGCCTAGTACCTATTGTTACTTCTGTTCAAACACTTAGTTTTATGCCTTTTATCAAGTTGATCCTTTGTATTGTATTTTATGGATAGGTTGTCTCATGCAAATAACTTGGGGTAAATTTTAAATACAAAATTAGAATTTATTTTAGCTACAGGTTTAGTCCCTAAAGTAAAAATAGCACCATTCAGAAGAAAAATTGGGGGAAAATATGAAGGAAAAAATTGCATTGTATTATTAATAATATAGGCATATATAATTCTCAATGATAACAGTACTTAATAATTAGTATTTAATTTAAACTCTAAAATGATTTTTTTGTTTTATTCTGTTTTCATAGAACTTTATAGTAATCCTGTGTTGCATAGACTGGATTGTTGAACATAATATATTGAAACTAAACTGGATAATTTTCTATTGTTGTGAAAGAAATTACAATAACACATCCATTTAGCAATCTGGTAAATGAGTAAATAAACTGAAGCCATAATCCTCAGATTATTTACTCCTTGTTGGAGTACCTTGTTGGGTATGGCAGCAAAATTATAATGTAATTATATCATAATAAATCACTGAAGAATGTATTTTAGCTTCAGCCAGACTTGGTTATTCTGCCAGTAAAACATTAATCCTACTGATGTGTCCTGCTGATGTTTAGTTGTGGAGGGAATGCCTTATCAAACTAAACTAAAAGTTATGGATATATTCTGTTCAACACAACCCCCATTTTTATTGTAATAGTTACAATGTGGAAAAATGGGCACATTCTTTAATTGGTCTCTTATTTTCTTTCTCTCTTTTCTTCTCTTTCTTTCAAGCTTATGTTCCTGAAGAAGAACTGAAAGCAGCAGAAATTGATGAAGAAAGTGGGGAGGATGATGGGCTATCTCTGGACATCCAAGAAACTGAGTACATGTGCCAGGATGAAACAGAGATCAAAGAGGCTCAGAGTTACCAGAATTCTCCAGTCAGCACAGCAACAAATCAAGACGCAGGTTATGGTTCACCATTCAGTGAAAACAGTGATCAATTGGCCCATTTCAAAAGCACTTCCTCTAAAGAAGAAAAAGAAGATCACAAGTGCTTGGACAATGCTTCCTATCCACAGGACAGCTTAGCACAGATAAAAGCTGTGTATGCAAATTTACTGTCAGAATCTTGTTGGTCTGGTTTAGCTTTAGATTTAAAAAAATCAAAGAATAATGAAAACAGCCAGAAAGAAAGCACCACTAACAGCACCACTAATATCAATACCCCAAATACAAGTGCTAGTACCAGTACCAATACTACTACCACTACAAGCATCAGTAGTACTAGTAGCAGTAGCAGTGGCAGTTCAGGTTATGACTGGCATCAAGCGGCTTTGGCCAAAACTCTGCAACAGACATCATATGGACTTCTACCAGAACCCAGTCTGTTCAGTACAGTACAACTTTACCGGCAAAACAATAAACTGTATGGTTCTGTGTTTACTGGTGCCAGTAAATTCCGGTGCAAAGACTGTAGTGCAGCGTATGATACACTGGTAGAGCTTACAGTGCATATGAATGAAACCGGACATTACCGGGATGACAACCAAGATAAAGAATCTGAAAAAACTAGACGGTGGTCAAAGCCCAGAAAGCGATCACTTATGGAAATGGAAGGCAAAGAGGATGCCCAGAAAGTACTAAAATGCATGTACTGTGGTCATTCATTTGAATCTTTACAAGACTTAAGTGTCCATATGATAAAAACAAAGCATTACCAGAAAGTGCCTCTGAAGGAACCAGTACCAGCCATCACCAAACTGGTGCCTTCTACCAAAAAACGAGCACTTCAGGACTTGGCTTCACCTTGCTCACCTGAGCCAACAGCCATCACTTCAGAGACTACACTTAGTGAAGCAGCAAAGGATCAAAAAACTGCCAATCCATATGTAACTCCCAATAATCGCTATGGCTATCAAAATGGTGCTAGCTACACTTGGCAGTTTGAGGCCCGCAAAGCTCAGATACTAAAATGCATGGAATGTGGCAGTTCTCATGACACTTTGCAGCAGCTGACTGCTCACATGATGGTCACAGGACATTTTTTGAAAGTAACTAATTCAGCCTCTAAGAAAGGAAAACAGCTAGTACTGGACTCTGTAGTTGAAGAAAAGATACAGTCCATACCTTTGCCACCTACTGCTCATACAAGATTACCAGCTACAAATATTAAAAAGCAGCCAGATTCTCCTGCTGGATCTACAACTTCTGAAGAAAAGAAGGAGCCAGAAAAAGAACAGGTGATTGTTACTCAAACGGACAAAAAAATTAAGGAAGAAAATGAGGACTCTACAGAAAAATTTGAGCCAACAGCTGTATATCAGTACCTCCGAGAAGAAGATCTAGATGAAAGTCCAAAAGGTGGAATTGACATATTGAAATCTCTGGAGAACACAGTGACCACAGCTATAAGCAAAGCTCAAAATGGAGCACCTTCCTGGGGAGGCTACCCTAGCATTCATGCAGCTTATCAGCTTCCAGGAACCGTTAAATCCCTTCAGCCAACTGTGCAGAGTGTTCAGATTCAGCCATCGTATGCTAGCAGTGTAAAATCATTGTCTTCAGAACACAATGCACTAATCCATTCACCAGGTAATCTGACACCCCCTCCTCATAAAAGTAATGTCTCTGCTATGGAAGAGCTAGTAGAGAAGGTCACAGGCAAAATCCATATTAAAAAAGAAGAAAAGCCTTCAGAGAAAGAAAAATGTTCTCCAGTCAAGCCATTGTCCCCTGCTCCTAAGGAAATCAAAGACTTTCCAAAATCAGAGGAAAGCAACAAGCAACAAGTACATCAGCAGACACAACAGCAAAAACAAAGTCCTGAAGCTGAGGTTCAGAAGGTCAAAAAGGATGTTCTAGCTGACCCACATGCACTTAATGGTACTGAACCACCTAAAGCAAAAGTCACCAATGGCTGTAATAACTTGGGTATCATTACAGAGCATTCACCAGAGCAATCATTCATTAACCCACTGAGTGCTTTGCAGTCCATCATGAATACCCACTTAGGCAAAGTCTCTAATCCTGTAAGTCCTTCTTTGGATCCATTGGCCATGTTATATAAAATTAGTAACAGCATGTTGGACAAACCCATTTACCCCACAACTCCAACCAAGCAAGCTGAGCATATTGACCGGTACTATTATGAGAACAGCGATCAGCCTATTGATTTAACAAAGTCCAAAACCAAACCACTGATTTCCAGTGTGACTGATTCTGTCTCATCTCCTCTAAGAGAAAGTGCCCTAATGGATATTTCTGACATGGTAAAGAACCTCACAGGGCGCTTGACTCCCAAATCTTCGACTCCATCTTCTGTGTCAGAAAAATCTGACGCGGATGGAAGTAGCTTTGAAGAAGCTTTGGATGAACTGTCTCCAGTACACAAGAGGAAGGGTAGGCAGTCAAACTGGAACCCTCAGCATCTTCTCATCCTTCAAGCCCAGTTTGCTTCCAGTTTGAGGGAGACACCAGAAGGCAAATATATTATGTCGGACTTAGGCCCACAAGAACGGGTTCATATCTCAAAGTTTACTGGTCTTTCCATGACCACAATTAGCCACTGGCTGGCAAATGTGAAGTATCAGTTAAGGAGGACAGGTGGAACTAAGTTTTTAAAGAATTTGGATACAGGTCATCCTGTTTTCTTTTGCAATGATTGTGCCTCTCAATTCAGGACTGCTTCCACGTATATAAGTCACTTGGAGACACATTTAGGGTTCAGTTTGAAGGATCTGTCCAAATTGCCACTTAATCAGATACAAGAACAGCAGAATGTTTCCAAGGTCCTCTCAAATAAGACTTTAGGTTCACTTGGAATTGCCGAGGAGGACTCGGGCTCCACATTCCAGTGTAAGCTCTGTAATCGAACTTTTGCAAGCAAGCATGCAGTCAAACTGCACCTTAGTAAAACACATGGGAAGTCCCCCGAGGACCATCTGATCTATGTAACTGAATTAGAAAAACATTAGCGTCCAGGTAAGCAACCAGGTATGCAAGTGACCACAGGAACATTGCACTAAACTTCATAGTACTGCACTAGGCCTGATCTGAGCCTCTGAAATCAGTCTTACTTTTGTTGCTGAACTGCCTATCTGGAGCTTGGTTTTTCTTACATACGTTTTGTAGTTATATTTATATGCTCTTTGTCTGATCTGTGCATGTTTTTAAAACCTTTTCCCCCCCTTTCCTCCCCCCTTCTTTTTCTGTGAGTCAAAGTCTGACCTTTATTTTCAACATATGTCCTTGATGTTAAGCTATCTTTTGTAGACTATAGTGGGAGACACTATTGAGAGACATTAATTTAGCAGTAAAGAAAGACACAAAGAACAATAACAAAAAGACATTCTAAAATTACAAAGTTGCCATGACAATAAAGGTCACAGAACCCCGTAGTGTCAGTTTTTAACCCTCTGAGGACTATAATAGTATTCTGTGCCTTTCCCAAAAGGTGTGTGTGTTTTTTTTTTAAAAAGGCATTTCATCCTAATATAACTGGGTCAAATTCACTTACATTTAATAGGTTTTTTTCAATTGTCAAAAAGCCTTTTTTTTTTAAAAAAAAATGCAGTCTAATTTGCAAAGAAAAGATGCATGCCATTCTTGAATAATTATAAAAAGTGATCAAATGCTAAAGGAGTTAGACACGACTCATGTTTTAAAAAATAAAATCACAAACAAATTTGCCACTATACCCAAATCCTCTGAATGCTGAATATTGCCATTTGACTGGCATAAAAAGTATGCAAGTTATTTTAAAAAATGTAAAAATGTTATTTCTTTTTCCTGTAAGATACTGCAGTTTATAGTTATTTACAAATGTAAGCTTTGGTACAGGCTGATCTTTCTATAGTGTGCTGCATTGGTACATGAAAATGAAACAAAACAACAACAAAAAATGGGACAAGTGTTGGATTCTGATCCTTGTAAATTGCCAGCATCAGCTTAGGTTAAAAAAAAACCAGTACATGTTGCATATTGTACCATTTTAAATTGTTCAACTTCCTTTGTACCTTCTGGCTGTATGCTTTCTCTCTTAACTTTTTATATTGTCATTTTATATTCAATTTCTGTGTATATAATGTAAAAACACACTTTTTTGAATAAAATTGAGTTCCTTGCAGCTTGAGTTAAATAGATAAATTTTACTGGCACCTGCATCTTCCCAGATGCATGTACTCAAAGGAGCTATTTGACAAAATAAATAAATAAAAATAAAGCAAACAATGCACTATGAATTATACATTTTGATGTTTTATCATTAATATTGTACAGTACCTTTTTGGTTCACGCAATGAAATCCACTGTTTTCTCAAATGTAAAATAAACCCACATGCAGTTCTTGATTTGTGCATATTGTGATGTCATCATTGCTTTGCCTTTGAGATCTTCATTTCAGCAGTGACAAAATTACAGCCTGAAGTGTGTTTGAAATAATTTCTGTACTCTAATATGCTCCATTCTGTTACCTACCCAATGGTGATGTTCCAGTCGTTACTGCACTAGTTTACAGATGCTGATGAATATATTGTGTAATTTTTTTAATGTGATGTGTTTCACCTGCTTTGAAAAAATGACTTTTGCCTATCTTAGTGATGTATAAGTTCCTGATAGCTACCCAATTGGACCCTACTCATTAAAAAGCATCCACTTGCTACATCTTTAACCCCTATTTTTGTGCAGCAGAGATTGGCAGCTTCTTTCAGACTGAAGCCACATTCGGTTTTTGAATGGAATGTTGCAGACTACACTTCACACAGTAGGAGGCAGTTGGGACAAAGAGTACATTTATTCTATTTCATTTATAGTCAGTTAATAGGTGTCCCCATAATAGATTTAATACATTTCCTTTTATATTGCATTAAAAAGAAGAGTTTGATACATTTTTGAAGATCTTGGTGAGCTTAAGATATGTGTTTCTATTGAAGAGGTTTATAGTTCCTCAGATGGAGGCTGAAAGTCATGAACTACATCTACAATTTCCAACTTTACTTCAGAAAAGTTGCATGATGATTATGATTACAAGTAGCCCTTTTCTTTTGACTGGTCTCTTAACAACCATTTGAAGTTGTGACGGATGTCCCCAGAGCCACTTATAATCCATTTTTGGAGTTACAAAGACTGCACACACATTCATACACCCATTTATTCCAGTTTATGGCAAAAATTGCCCACTGGGAAAAATTCATTACTTACCAGTCACCTTAACCATTGCATAAAATGTCATAAAATCAGGTCTGATCACATGTCACTGCAACTTATGACTGCAATAGCTTACAACCATAATTGTGCAGTCATTAAATTTGTTTGCAGCCCATTTCACTGAGAAGTGACTGGTCAGCTTGCAATATTAAAGTAAAACCAGTATTACAAATTATGGTAGTAAGTCAAGGACTACAAGTACAGCAAGGAGGGCTGGCCTTTTAGCCCTGTGTCCTTGCTCTACAAAAAGTGGCAACTTGATGCGATCCAGATATTTGCGGGCTTCAGTATTTGTAAGCCTCAAAAGCTATTTTCAGTGGGAAAACATGGAAGTTGATCCAACATAACCTGTGGGATATCTGGTTTATTCACTTCTATTGTCAGGTTCATTTATTTTGATTCATTTGTTAATTGTTGATTTGGAGCCATATTTTCCTCTCTGTTTGAGAATATTTCTCATTTATTGCTCCTCATGTCTCTTCAACATAAACCTAAATACTATAGCCTCTGAAGCCCCTAGATATACCTTTGTAGGTAAATACGACTTTTATATACAAACACCCTTGGTGGATCAGATATCTTGGTGCAACACTTCGTTTTTTACAGTAGCCAACTTTCTCTGAGCTGCCCAGAAGTGGGAGATGAAGACATATTCTACTGGCAGATTTGTTTCCCTGTGCTGAATTTGGAAACATGCAGTCTGCAACTTGGAGGTAACTTTCAGTCTTCAATATTAAAGACATGACGAGGCCACAGACAGGGTACCTGTCAGGGTAGATTTTGCTCTTCTGTGCATCAATTGATATTTGTTTAAATTTACAGATAGTCCTCGACTTAACAACAGCAATTTGAACCCCAAATTTTTGTTGCTAAGTGAGACATTTGTTAAGTGAGTTTTGCCCTATTCAGCGATCTTTCTTGCCGCAGTTGCTAAGTGAATCAGCAGTTTCTTAAGTTAGTAGCATGGTTGTTAAATGAATCTGACTGTCCCATTGACTTTGGTTGTCATAAGGTGACAAAAGAGGATCGTATGAACCCAGGACATTACAACCATCATAAATATGAGTCAGTTGTCACATGTCTGAATTTTGATCATGTGACCATGTGGCTGCTGCAACGGTGGTAAGTGTAACAAATGGTCTTAAATTGCTTTTTTCAGTGCCGTTGTAACTAAGTCAAGGATTACCTGTAGTTGTCCCATTTTGCATTTGGTTCATCCATTTAAAAGCTTGTTAATTGTTTCCATTTGTTTTTTCAATGTCTTCTGAAACTTTGGTCACTTCACTACTTACCATTAAGAGGATTTATGAAAAGTCAAAAAGCACCCATCTAAATGCAGCTCCTTGTGTGACTGCTGCTTTTTTCTACTGATAAAACTATTGATTTATGTCTATACTCTCGTTTTCTCTTTTTTTTAATTAGTTGGCAATTCATAATAGGCATATTCTCTTATCCGATTCTAATTTTCCTTTTACCATGCTTGTTCTTTAGGGTTCCTCCCAATTTGTCTGGAAATTATAATTAAGATGACCAGCCTATAATTTTCTTTAGCTCCCTTTTAGGAAATGGGTATCACATCGACTACATTCTAGTTCTCTGGAACTAAGTATTTTCTTGGGGAAAAAGCTAAATATTTTGCTATTGAGGTAGCCATTTCACTTCTTTCAGTTCTTTAAGAACACTGCGGATGAGTGACACTAGGACCCAGTGATTACTGTACAAAGTTATCCTAGAATATCTTCTCTTGTTACTTCCAATTTCCTGTAGTTATTCCTTCTGAAAGTCAGTACAGGCGCAGATCTTTACCCTGTATATTCTCCGATAAGGACAATAACAAAAATGTGTTCTCTTTCAGTCACAATATCCTCTTGACATTTCTCAGAATTAGTTGTTTATTTTTCTAATCGGAGAAAGGGACATAGCAGGATTTATACGTTGGACTGATATATAGGCTTTTCATTTAAAAAAAAAAAAAGAAATGTAATTTGAGAAGCAGCCCTCGGAATCTAATTCAGCATGTTTTTAATGGTTGAAAGCTTCCTAATAAGATGGCCTGCTTAATGACTTGTTCACACAGTACGTTTGAAAAGAATAGGTGTAGCATTTGCTAAAGATTAATTAAATTGTTGAAGTTCATGGCAATGAAATAGGTGCACCAAGCCATATAAGACTTTGGCTTAACACTGAGATTTCTATTAATGTTTTCAACATGCGTGTAAGGAAGCAGCCATAGTGCTATAAAATTAAATATGTTGGGAGGCTGAAAATGTCTGGCCTTGCTGCATATCTTGCCCTGGTTAGGATGAGGTAACATTGAGAAACTTGGAATGTCTTATATTTGGGCTTCAATCCAAAACTAAATTAAGGCAGTGGGAGAATTTATTATCAAATTTGGATATTCAGGCACCCAGTAAAAATCTCTCTCTCTCTCTCTCCCCCCCCCTCCTTTCCTCCATGCATGTGTGCACACATGCTAGTGTGTGTTAAAAGGAAAAGGTGAAATACTGTCATTTGTGAACAATTTCATCTTTGCCCTGTCCTATGCTTTCTTCCTTTTTTTTCAATAAAGAAGGGAGGAAGGAATAAAAAGACTTCAATAGAATGCCATAATATAGCTTGAATTTGTAGGATCGTAATCAGGTCTGGACTGCAGACATGCATTTGTTTTTGTTCTTTACTATCTTCATGAAAAATATTATGTTGAAATAAGTATGTTGAAATTAAGGGCTTTTATCTGGTTGCAAATATCCAGAGAATCACTAGATGACAGCAAATAGACACAGTCAGTTTTTAACTCTTTATTTCCTCTCTTCTACAAAAAGCAGCTGAAATGACATGGCTAGATAAGAAATGTTCAGTATTCACTGCACACCAAAAGCACAATGGAAAGAATGCTAAGCTAGAAAACATTCTACTTCCTTAAATTTCATCTCTCTATATATATATCTGGGAGTTTTTAACTCCAAAGTAGTAAAACTTTATCATCTACTGTTATGGGAACCAGGAAAAACTTGTTGATTATCAAAAGACATACTTTTAAAATAAATATGTTATTTGTTTGTATTACACAAATTAGAAAAGCACAAGGCAGCTCTGAAAGTAAATAATATCTCTTTCCACCAACACAAGTCTGTTCTTTCTAATCCCAGTAATTTATCATTCTGTTTACATTCCTCACATAGCCATCCATCCATCCATTCCTTCATCCATCCATTCCAGGTGTAATAGTCCACCAGAATTTTGACATTCAGGTACAAGAAGACAGACCTGTATCTTTTAAATAGTGTGTTTTTGAGATAAAGCTAAGTTCTATCATATCAGGACAAAATGTCCAGAGTGGATGCTACTTACCAATGAGCTGCCTAAGCTTTTTTTTTTTTCCTTTATGCTATGAAAACTAACATGATGTGGAAACCCAGGCATTCAGTTATGCAGTGCACATGTTAAAACGGCATTCTGTAGGAGTATCTTGGAGATTTGCTTCTCAGGTGAGAAAAGCAGTAACAATCCTTGGCAGTACATGGAAGGTCATATGAAACATTTGTACTGCTATAATTGGTGGTCTGACTTGGATTGGTCTGATTTTAAGTAACTCAGATTGTCTTATAAATGGCTTCTTTATGAAGTTAACCTGGTGTTAATGTAATTGAGGAATGGTGATCTTCTGACAGCCTTTTGGGGTTGTTTTTTTTACAAATTTTTACCCCAAATTTTGCATCAGCAAATAAATACATACTTAGTTGCTAATATAATAGAGTTTCCGGATGCATGGTAGAAGAATAGATATATCAGTTTGAACAGACCACTGTTTTTCAGGTAATGATTTTTGAAAAATTATGTTGCCAGATCAAAAGATTGATTCCTTGAAAAGTTTGAAATGTTTTCTCAAATTGTCTGTCATGTAAGATCCCAACTACAAATAACATTCTATAGTGGACTCTCAAGATACGTTTCTTGAGGAATTTGACAGTAAAATGTCAAGGTTTCATTTTTTAGTGGCCTAATGTCTTTAAAAGCTTAATATTTCCATTACTGTGAACTATTGTGCCACAATTTTCTAAATGTTAAATTATTTTGTTTTATATAAACAATAGTGGGCATATGTGTTTAAAAAAACAATACTGTAAAAAACAAAATACTTCATTTAAAAAAATAAGTGGATACTCTTCAGGTCTGTATTTGATAATAGTTAAGTCCAGATTTGAAACTGTTAATCTAATATCACAAAATTCTGTTTATTGCTTCCACATCTGTGTTTGTTTGTTTGTTGTTTCAGCAGGAAATACATGTATTTTTTCAGCATTGCGTGATTTAGGCATTCTCTTTGGATTATTTGGTTAGAAGATAAGACGTGTAACATAGGTTAAAATATTAACATTACAGTTGTTATGTAGTGTATTAACAACACAATTGGTGATCAATAATAAGGCAATGTGATTCAGATGAAACAGTTTTCAATAGTGTTTGTGTGTACATTCAAATTCATGTATCTATGTTTTAGTGTTAAAGAAATTAGTTATTCTTATGAATAGAGATTCATGATCACCTGCCTAACCCTGCAAGGCCCACATAAAGAAAAGTCAATATAAGTTGGGTATGCACATAATATAAGTTTTTCTATTTACTCTGATTGTATTGCATTTTTTAAATAGAAGCACTGGCTGCCATTTGTTTTGAATATATTTTTCAGTGTTTATTATTTGCCATCCAGGAATTTGAAAGTGGACACTATCCTCTTGCAAGTCACATATCTTTTTGTGGTGATTTTGAGGGCCACTTTCTTCAGAGTTTCTGTATATTTCTCTGATATTCCTGAATGTAAATTTGTTATTTCTAATTCCCATAGATTCTATTCTTTAATAATGCTCATGTATTATTCTTTTAAACAATTATACTACCTGCCATTTCAGATGCTTTGGAATGCAACTTCATAGTTTCCTGTCAGCTTAGCCAAAAGAATTTACAGAAGTTAGTTCCAACCATCAGGAAGATATCAGGAGAAAGAAGATTAGCTTATAAATTCTCTGACAATGCAGATATAGCACTGGCTCATAACAACCGTGATTTGCAATACCCGAATAGACTTGTGAACACATGCTTCCTCCAGCTTTACCTTCTTAAATAGTTTTCTTTCCATATATTAGCCAAGTTTTAGAGTTAGATTTTATTTGATTTGTATACCGCCCCCTCTCCCGAGGGACTCGGGGCGGTGCACAGC
>JANHFJ010005359.1:305458-316423 GCA_032468195.1 Cerberus rynchops
AAGTAAGTGGTATCTTGAGTTAATTTAGACCTTGGAGAATGGGAATAATATCAGTTTGCATAAGTTTGAAAAAAAAAGTCTAATTTGAAGAGGTCTATAGCACATACATATATTAATTAGTAATATGCAAATGTTTGAATTTGAAACATTTGAAGCAACTGTTCCAAGTTCATAACAGGTTGTTCTGATCTTCTTGGAAGTGTTCCAGTGCTGCTCTGACCATGCCAGCAATGTTTGAAATTTAAAATAAGCTGAATATGAAATGGTTTGGGTACCCCTGAGTGTTATCAGTCAACTACCAGTAGATTTTAACAGCTTCTAAGTCAAAGCTGGGCATCAGACAAACATTGCCAGATCTCTGATCTGATTGTGAGCTACATAGTAGAATAAGCATGTAAATGACATTGAAAGGATGGTGATTTCCCAGGTGAACATCTGATGATCAAGATCTTTGTTTCTATTCCAAATGCTTTCATATGGCAGAGATTCAACAAATAGTGATCAAGGATAGGGCCTTTATAATAGGTATGGAACTATCTGTTTCTTTCAATATCAATTAATGTAGTCCTCTGATCCGGTCTCTGGAAACGAAGGAACCTAATATGTTTGCTTACCTTATAATACCTAGGATATCGTAACTGTTTACTGTAATTACCATCTTTTGATTTTTTTCTAGTGAATTGGTTTGCTGTTTAAATATTAAATACACTATTTAAGTTTAAAGTAGAAAAACGAAGAGTAAATATTTTAAATAAAGCATACATACAAGTGAGTATAAAAAAGAGAGTGAAAAGATCCTGGATCTAATCTACAGGTTTTGTTTTTTTTATAAATCAAGCTGCCCACTAATAGCTTCATACACTTTGGCAGGAACTATTGTAACAGTTGTGAGCAGTTGTAAACAACACAAGTTCCCTTAGGAAAGATCCACATGAAGCACTGATCATATTCAGCAGTAAAGATGGCCAAAATCCAGAAAACTCAAAGAAACTGTAGGATATATTATTTAAAAATTGAGGTTTTAGTATGACACATTTTTGCCATTAACCATAACTGAAAACAGTATATAGAAGGTGTGAGGATACTGTACACTTTATACTGCAGTATGTGTGATTCCTTGTAATTGAGGAAGTGGTGGAAAAATATTTTATTTTATTTTATTTATTTATTAGAATTTGTCAAACAGTAACAGTGCAAACTGATATAAGAATAAGAAATAAGAAAGTACAATCACAGGGATGATAGGCACATTCGTGCACTTATGCACGTACTCTCTACTGTCCGCTTAGGTATGATATAAAGTCCACAGAAGTCAATTTGCAGTTGAAATATGAAAATTTGTAGCAGATACAACTGAATCGGGTAGAGCATTCCAGACTTTGACAACTCTATTACAGAAGTCATATTTCTTACAGTCAAGTTTGGAACAGTTTACATTGAGTTTAAAGCCGTTGTTAGCACGCGTGTTATTGTGATTAAAACAGAAAAAGTCATTTACAGGTAGAGCATTACTGTGTATAATTTTATATGCAATACCTAGGTCTGACCACAAGCGGCGCAGTTCTAGGTTGTCCAAACCGAGAATTTCGAGCCTAGTAGCTTAGGGAATTCAATTGCGTACAGAAGAATGCAAGACTTTTCTCGTAAACTACTTCTAGACCTGCTCAATTGTACTGATATCAGCTATATGGTGGGGATTCCAAATGGTTGAACAATACTCTAAGATTGGTTTAGCATAGGATTTATAAGCTCTAATTAGCAATATAATGTTTCCAGAAAAAAAAAACTGCTATATTGTAATGTAATGTACTGTAATGCTATACTGTATTTCAGAAAAACCTGGAATTTTAAGAATTAATAGTAAAGACAGGGAGCATGATGGCTGAAGGGTTAAAGATGCTGAGCTTGTCAGCTGGGAAGCCAGCAGCCTGGGTTCAAGACCTGAGCACCGCAAAACAGAACTCCCTTTACTTGCCCCAGCTCCTACCAATCAAAACCATGCAAATGCAAGTAGATAAATAGGTAGGAAGGTAAGAATGTTCTATGTGCCTCATTGTATAGTCATGCTAGCCATATGATCTCGGAAGTATATTTAGATAATACTGGTTCCTTCAATTAGGAAACAAAGATTAGCACTGCCCCCTAGAGTCGGACACAACCGGACAGAGGAAATGTTTAACTAGTAGTAAAGACAAAGATATATGCAGTTGTGGAATCAAAGGCTTTTTTTGTTGTTGTTAAAAAAAAAACCCCACAAATTAGTACAAATCTTGGGAAATCAAGATTACTTCTCTCAGTTATAAATTGTCCCTTTTTTTTTTTTTTGCATTCTTTCCTGAACAATCCAATGAAAATAAACCCTGAAGTAAGGTGACCAAGAAATAATACCATTTTAAAAAGGTTGTCCTGTGGGTTTCAAGTCTAAGCTTGGCATGAATACTAAGGCAACATGCACACGCGTGCACACTTGTCCCCATTTTCTGCTGTCATTCCTTTCCCCCGTTGTTCTGTAAATGTAACATGAACATTTTTCTTTAAGCCCTGGTTAGACTTGGGTTGTCACTGTGAGGTTCCAATGTATAACATCTTATTTGTTGTCATGGAAGCAGAGTTACAAGCTCAATGTCACAAAAAAGCCATCCTCCAACAAAACAAAGAAAATTGGCAGAGCATCTCAGCAAGTCACCATCCTGCTGTAGATTCTCAGGGAGAAAGGGAAAAAAGGGGCTTTTTCAAAGGGAGTACATTTTGAATATTTTGGGTGCCTTTCTTCATTTCAACCGGAGTAGATTTCCACTGATGAAATCATGATGCACCTGTTCCTAGCCAAACAACTGAGCGGAGCAGGGTGTTTTACTGAATGCAGTTTTTTAAAATGGTTTTTTTTTGGTGTTGCTTCTTATTGAAAGTATTTCACATAAAATATTATCAATTGAACAAGTGATTTCATGGTTCTACAAATGAAAGAGACATGGTATGAGTAGACATTCCTTGCAGATGTATCACACAGAAGCTTTATTGCTTCAGATGATTTTGCACTAAAGATGAGACATAGGTATAAGCAATCTACTGTGATTCTCATCTACATTACCTAGCCCTCAGGTAAAAAATCATTTTAAAAAGTTTTGAATGTGCAACAGGCAACCAATGAATGAGATAATTAGAAATATTGCCTAATAGCTAATAACTTCTCATTGTGCCCAGCAAATGTTGGCATTAGACTTAGAGCATGTATGTGTTTATTGAATGTTTAAATAATTATGCTTGGAGAAAATGTAATATATCTCCAGCTATATCCACCTCTATTGAATTCCTGCTTTTTGTGCTGCAGCTTGCAGATTTCTCTGCAAGGTGGTACCATGGATACATATCTTCTCTGTAGTGCTGGTTGGCTGTAGAATGATCTCCCCAGTGTGATACATCAGGCCCTAATGCTGCTGTATTCCAGACATCTTCCTAAGGTTACATGTGTATTTCAGCCTGTCTCAACAAGTCCTTCTAACTTGTTTACTTGGTTTTATTCTATTCTTCTCTTGTTAGGTACAACCAACTTATTAGCTTTCAATTCTGCTTTTCTTCTCTTCCCCTACCTGGGGAAAGAAATCCTTTAAAATTTCTCTAATATTGACCCAGAGTAGATGTGTATTTCCCCAATCTTGTAGATATAATAGAAATGAGAAGGTAATTTAATGGATCCAAACATTTACTTGTTGCCTACTGCAACTATATATTTGCATTTATTAATTAGAAGTCTGATGTCACAAAGACAAAGAATGTATAAGGTTATGCAGAAATTTAAAACATTCATGTCACCCCTGTTTGGCTGGGCTTCTCACAGAATTTGAAGAGATGTTATCTAAGAACCATGTATTATAATTTGTCTTTCTGGAGAGAAAGTAGATCTTCTGTGTTGCTATATTATCTGGAAAGGGCATGAAAACAAAGTGGTGTGTGCAGTTTAATAGAGACAATTAAACATATGAATACATTCCTCTCTCCATCGAAACAACACTAATAAATGTAAGAGCACTGGAGGGTAATCTATATACCAACTAATAAATGGTTAAGGTACCAGACTAGAAGTCAGGAGACTATGAGCTCTTGTCCTGTTTTAGGCATGAAAGCTGGCCAGATGACTTTGGGCCAGTCAGTTTCTTTCAGCTCTTCTCACCTTACAGGACTGTTGTGGGGAAAATAGGAGGAAGGAATATTAGGTATGTTTGCCAGCTTGAGGTGTTCATAAAGCTATTAAAGGTGGGATATAAATAAATAGTTAAATGGATAATTGTTGGAATAGTACAAATATTTAAAATCCTGTATAATTTATAGAATTTAAAGTATTTAATAACAATATTGGTGGTATTTACAGTATTATAAAAGTCAGCCCCAGCCCATTGAAAAGCCAAGCAATAATATAAAAATATAAATATTCATGGACTTAATTGATGAAAGGAAGTATCAGAAATGATTTGTTTTCTAAATAACCTCTCAGAAATGGCAACATGTATTTTGCCTAAATCAATATCATAGGTGATTTATAGTTTCTTCTAGTTACCTGAGATGGTGAATTGTATTTCTTGACCATGATAATATAATTTATTGGCAACTAGGCGGGGTCATAGCTAATCTGTCCTAATTCTAGAGTAGTACCAGCTGTCTTCAGGTACTTTTTAATGTTAAGAACCTAGCAAGAATGCGAGTCCAGACAAATCAGCATAGTCCTTTTAGGGTTAAAGTTCCCTACGCTTTAAAGAGAATATATAAAAGATTTTTTTCTGAAATAATTTATGGAAATGCCATGCTCCCTTTGAAGGTTCCATGTCACTGCATAGCACAACGCAATGTTCTTTTTCTTCACCTGTCAGACAAGGACCACCTCGAAGAGTCTCACTACTGATTACTAGTTAATTGTCATTAATAAGTGACAACTGACATTATGGGGGTTTAATGCAGAGAGAACAGAAAAGAGCCACAGATATTCTAATGAGCTGACTCCTACGTGCCCTCTATTGTTGTCGAAAATGAGGAGCTGTCGTCATTGTTCAAGAGATGGGCTTCAATTGCTCTGGAAGAAAAAATCTCTTCTAATTTCTTTATGCATAGATAATTCTAGTGCCTGCTCCCTTTCTTTCTCTTTTTTATTCTGTCACATATACACACATGCATGCATGCACACACACACAGTGAGATGCACAGTGCACACACATTTACATACATACATACATAGAGAGAGAGAGAGAATATACATTGAACTTTACATACAGAAATATACTTAGCTACTTCTCGGAATGTACTTATTCCTTTGACTAGTTAATTGTATTCATTGCAAAATCAGTGGATTATTATGAAAAATAGATATAATACTGTTATGTAAATTTTTGTGTCTGTGGAAAAGAGAATACGCCTAAGAATCGACAGAATCAGATGTTTAAGTCAGAGGATGAATATTAAATTAATTAGAAGGGGAAGAGGAAATAACTGGATCAGTAGAGAACTGTAAATGGATTTTCACAACTTGACCATGATTTATAAAAAAAAAAAGGCAGATGAAAGTGCTTGGCCTACCATGCTAAGATCAGTTTATTTAAAGAAATGCTCTCTCTGCAGTGTCTCTTCAATTGCCATTTCAACAGTGTGAGATGTGCACCTGTCAAAGCTTTGGAAAATGGATATATATCCATCAGAGGTAATAACTTACATGGAGTTTGGACATTCCTTCCCAAGAATATGGGTAGGCAGATGTTATTTTATGGGGTTAAAGGTATTGCTGCAGAATGTTAGCTGTGCCAAGCAAAGCTGTCTTTTGGAATTGACTGATGCTGATTTTGTAAATGTGATGTGTTCATGTGGTGCTCCAGATGTATTGAGATTGCGCCCTTTTATTATTGGTACTGTCTTTACTGTCTTTTGCCACAGTTGCTCTGCTTCTATTTGCAAGTCTTTGTATTTGGTGATTCTCCACAGTGCTGGGGAATAGAATCCAAGTATGGGCATGGCCTCATCCATAAGATCATCAGACTGAGCCAATCAGATTAAAGACTGCCTGTTGCTGGAAGGATCCAGTTTTTAGGCTCAGTCCGAAGATCTCAGTTGTCTTTGCATTGAGCTCCTGCCCATACTTGAATTTCCATATAGTACTAATCATCTTCAATCAGTTACAACTATTCTCCAAGCAGGTAATATCTTCTACCTTTTATCTGGCCAGGGAGGCCCCCCCCCGCAGCTTTTAGCTGCCCGCTGGCAGCTTGCTATCACCGGCCTCAGAGACAGCTTTACGGCCCATTGCCTGCTTATCTGGCAAATTTACCCGATCGCTTTCTGTCAGACATTCGAAGCCGGATTTGTGTTTCTTTGCCGGGCTCTCCAGCCGCTTCAACTAGATGCAGCGATAGTTCCCTAGGACTTTTTTTATGAGCTGGGAATTGTATTGGGGGAGGCGAGAAGCCTCTAATCGTTTTACGAGCCGGGAATTGTTCGGGGGAGGCGGGAAGCCTCTAATCGTCCCCAAAGCCGCTGCCTAAACTGCCGATAGCGCTATAAATTGCACTGAGAACTCCGGCAGCCGAATTGATTGACTTCTAACGCCAAACCGCAGGAAATCAGAACGATCGAGCCGGCACATGTCCCGCGGTTGTTTTCTTCATCCAAACCTTTGCATTGCAGCCCCTTTTTTCGGAGCTGCCTCCTGTCATCGTTGAGGCTGCCATTAACGAGACATCCTTTTTGTCGCGGCCGCCATTTTTTTGAATCGTTTTTCATCATTGTGGCGCCATTTTAGAAGCTTCTTTTACTTGCGGTCTCCATTTTAAAGATAGGAGGAAGACAAAAACTTTCCCAAAGGCTGTTTTTTTCACTGGAGAACAGTATCCCACATCAATAAACATCTTAAACTGCCTCATTATTGCGCCACTCTACCCGGACGGGTAACGCTGACAGGCCCTCTCAAACCGGCACCTGAACTTAATTGGTGCGCGGCTGGCCTTCGGCCTTAAGACCGCCTTGGCCCCCACAGCCCACGCTGTGTATTCGCACTTCTCCAAATACTGGGGCGCGGCAGGCCTTTGGTCATAAGCCTGCATTTTTGGGAGGCAATTACAAGAAGGAACTGTCAATTCAGCGGAGATCTCCAGGCCTGATAATCAAAACCCTAACACTTCACTGCTACAAGGCAAACCAGCTTTATGGAGCCAAACGCTCCCAGCCAATCGGCCTCGTTGCCTACGTTGGGGAACACAGACCGGCCCTCTCAAAGCAATTAACATAAAAATGTCAAGCCAACAAAATCCAACTCCAGGAAGGCCTCAGATAAATTAAAGGCAAGGGCTAGACAAAAATCAGCCCATACTGAGGATAAATTTGCCTCAAGTAGGCAGAGGGCTTTAGAAAAACAATTCTCCAAAGCGGAGAAAAAATTGCAAGCCTCCGAAATGTCGAATCAGATGGCTTTATCACCCCAGCAGTCCCCAGACAGGTCTGCTCAAATGGCGTTGTCGCCTATAGATACACCATCTCGGACTCCTCCTGAGGCAACCTTCACACCCATGGCTGCCGGACTGAGAGACCTCGGACCTCAACAAGATTTCATAGCAGGATTCCAGCAGATGCTGGAGAAAACCCTTTCCCAGGGATTCGCAGGAATCCAGCACATGCTGCAAGCGATCATGGTCCCTCAGCAACAAGTCGAGCCAGATGACTGCTTGTCCATCAGCAACTCTCTGGGTATGCAACAGGGCCTGGATCCAAACACCTGTGATACGGCTGTGGACAGCGACAACTCGGTACAGGAGGAGGAAGCCAGGGACCACACATTATCAGACGACGAGGAACAGGTACCAGACCCCCCAGCCTTTGTTGGTCTGTTTCCTCCTGAAATTTTTAAGTCACTCCTGGCCAAAGCCAAAACTACGTCTGAATTAGGAGCAACTCCAGCCACTCAGCAGGGGGAAGCTTCTACTACCAAGAAGTCACAGTCATTATTTTCCTCTCAACCTCCCCCTGCCAATCTTATCCCGACCCCACAGTTGGTCATGGACGTTATCAAGAAGCAGTGGCAGAAACCGGGCACACAGCCTTCTCCTAATGTGTCTGATAAAAGGTATTATCAGGGAGATCAGGATATCTCCAACCTACTTCAGCTCCCAAAGGTTGAAGACCCAATTGTCAATATTGTCTCCCCCTCTCTGGTGCCAGGGGACGCGGCTGAAGCACTTAAACCGGAGGAAAAAAGGCTGGAGCTAGCTCTAAGAGCGGCGTACACCGCGGCTACCTGGGCCATTAGATCGGCATCAGCGGCTACATTTTTTAACCGTGCCACTCTCCTCTGGCTTCAGCAGATGGAAAGCAGGTTGTCACCATCCGATACCAGGTTGCAACAAGACCTTAACAAAATAAAGGCAGCAACACAATTTTCTGCCGATGCCACCCTAGATTCAGTTAAGTTTGCCTCGAGATCACTTGCTTCATCAGTAACGTCTAGAAGACTGCTGTGGCTGCGAAGCTGGCAGGCCGATGTGAGATCAAAATGGAGGGTGGCATCGGGTCCTTTTCAGGGGGAGCGGCTCTTCGGCGAAACTATAGACCCGCTTCTAATTGAAATGAAGGACAAAAAGAAAATACTTCCGGCCCAAAGAAAAAAGACTGAACGCCGTTTTCAGCCATATACGCGCAAGCCAGCTCAGAGATCTGATTTCCAACCTGATCAGGCTCCCAGACCATATTATAGAAGGCCGGACCGTACTCAGGACAGGTACAGGGATAGGTACCGCCCCCAGAACCAGTTCAAACGTCCCTTTCGAGGGGCAGGAGGTCGCCCCTTCCGCAAATCACGATAATCCGTCCTTGCGTACCCCCATTGGCAGCAGATTGGTATTATTTGTGGACCAATGGGAGCATACAACCACGGATAGGTGGGTCATTAGTACGCTCAGATATGGTCTCAGTCTAGAATTCCTATCCAATCCCCCAAATAGATTTGTGTCTTGTTCCTTCTCTACCGACCACCACAAGAGAATGTTGATGACACAAGCCATTCAACATTTACTCGACATTAAAGCCATCGAGCCAGTACCAAAATCGGACTGGTGCAGGGGTTTTTACTCCATCCTGTTTGTGGTGCCCAAATCGTCAGGGGGTGGCAAGCAATTCTTGACTTAAAGTGATTGAATGCGCACATAGCATATCATCTCTTTAAAATGCATATCCTACACACTATTTTGCAGACAATTAGGAAGGCCGACTTCCTAATGTCCATTGACCTATCTGAGGCATATTTACATATACCCATTGCCCACACACACAGAAAATATCTAAGATTCTGCTATGAAGGAGCACACTACCAATACAGAGCCCTACCATTTGAACTTTCCTCAGCTCCTAGAAGCTTTACTAAAATATTAGCAATTCTTATGGCTCACCTCAGATTAATACCCATTAGAGTCCAATCTTATCTGGATGATATTTTGATTCAGTCTTCATCCTGCCTTCAGGCTGAGCAAGACCTTCAGACTACCATACACCTACTGGAGGATCATGGGTTTTCCATTAATTGGGATAAGAGCCACCTGACACCAACACCAATCCTACAGCATTTAGGTGTGGTTATTGACACCAATTCTTGCAGAGTGTACCTTTCTCAAGAAAGGATTGATAAATTGTTAGATCAGGTCTCCCATCTCAGGAATAATCCTAGGACATCCATCATCTCCTTATCACAATTACTGGGATCCATGATATCCTGTATTAATATTGTGCCCTGGGCAAGGTTGCATCCACTACAATGGTTCTTACTACCCTTTCAGAAAGCTCGTCAGAGTAACACCAAATTTAAGGCACGTGTTTCACCACAGGTAATCCGGTCATTGCGCTGGTGGTCATCACAAACATTACAACAGGGTTCTAACTTTAAAGAGCCCACTAGGGTAGTAATTACCACTGATGCCAGCCTAGTAGGTTGGGGGGCACATCTAGAATCACACATGGTTCAAGGTCGTTGGTCACAGCACGAACTACAACACAATATTAATTGGCTCGAGTTTAGAGCAGTACACTTAGCCCTTACACACTTTAAACCGCACATTCTCGGACAGGACGTATTGGTCATGACTGACAACATAACTGTTAAGGCTCATATCAATTGTCAGGGGGGCACACAATCGCAAGCCCTGATGGCAGAGTCACGAGAATTGTGTTTGTGGGCAGAACACCATCTCACTTCCATAAAGGCACAGCACATATCAGGGGTAAACAACACTTGTGCAGATTGGTTAAGTCGCACAATGGTAGATCACTCTGAATGGCAGCTGGATGCAAGTCTGTTTCGGGATATCTGCAAAAGATTCGGCCAACCCCTAGTAGATCTTTTCACAACTTCCGAAAATGTAGAGCTCCCCAGATATTTCACTAGATTCACAACACGGGCTGAGGGGACTCACGCTTTACGCAGCTCGTGGCCCAGGGGTCTATTGTATGTCTTCCCTCCTCTTCCCGTCCTTCCAGGGCTGATCAACAAAATCATCCAACAAAGAGCGGACATTATAGTGGTGGCCCCACATTGGCCCAAGCGGGCCTGGTTTGCAGACCTAGTAAGACTGTCCACGAACAGACACTGGAGAATTCCGGAGGACAAGTTGAAACTACTTCAAGGCAGACTCTCGCACCCGGATCCAGCCTGGCTACAACTAGCCGTCTGGAGATTGAACGGCAGTCTCTAATATGAGGCGCCTTCTCAGAGCACGTCATAAAGACAATTCAAGCATCCAGACGGCCATCCACCACTAGGATATATGAAGCAACCTGGAACATGTTTTGCAAGTGGTGCACAAACCATCAAATTATCCCTCTTTCGGCCTCTATCTCTAATGTCTTGGACTTTCTCCAACAAGGCCTTGATAAAGGATTATCCTCAAATACCCTCAAACGCCAAGTAGCCGCCATCTCTACCGTATTACACTGTCAAAACTGTCCTTC
>JANHFJ010005360.1:42903-54755 GCA_032468195.1 Cerberus rynchops
CGACCAGCGCCACCCCGCCCGACCGCTCCGGAGACGGCCAGAAGTCGCGGAGAGATTGTGGGGAGGGGGAGGGGGAGAAAAAGGCAAAGGTAATCGCCTTCCCGTCTGTCTGCTTGGATCCTCGCGATCCCCCTTTTTTATGGGATATTTACATGTTTATAGGCTTTTTTTTTCTTTTAAAAGAAGCACCTCCTAATAAAGCGCGAGGCATTTGAGGGCTACCCCTAGTGGCTTCGGCACAAATCGGCAGGCGGGCGGGTAGGCGCAGCCCAGCTGCTAATTTCCTGGAATTTGGAGCAGACTTTCCCAGCCCGGCGGGAGAGGTAGGAAAAGGAGAAAGGAGGGAAGGGAAGGGAAGGGAAGGGAAGGAGAAGACGTTGCATAAATCCGTTTTGCTTTGCTTATGAAGAGCCGACTCTTTTTCTCCCAGGCGCAGGATCTTACCCCCAGCGGACAGACTGCTTCCTTGGTTCAGAGGGGATACCAGTGCGGACGGCTCGTTGGTTGCGCCCTTGTTCCCTTCATTGAGCAAGGAGCTGCTGGAGTCTGACTCCAACGACTGACAAGAAGGGGGGTCATGGGACACCGCCGCCTCAGGAGCCGAATAATCAAATTTGCCGAAATTGCCGCTCATTCCGTTTGGGATGCCCGACTCGAGGGGCATCAAGGCAGCGTCCCTAACTCTCTCTTCCCTTTTGAGGGGCGCGTTCTCCGAGCACGCCTCTCTATAGTAGCACTTGCTTTCTTCCACTCTAGCTAGGTCGCAGGCTCGGCTGAAGGAAGGGTTAATGGACACGGGGCTGCTGAGGTAGGGCTGGGGATATCCATTGCAGGGCTCCGAGGATGCCCAGGGCAAAGAACAGACATTGTCCCGTCTTGGGTAGGAGAGAGACGGCAAGCCGGGTAGTTGTCCTCCGGAGGCTCGGAAATTGGGAAAGTAGAAGGTGTCTCCCGTATGGATGTTCACCAACGGTCCCACAAACCCAGGATTAAGGAGATTATGTTCGCCCATTTCCGCGGGCCTGACCAAGAGCTTCTAGTTTATTGCTATCTGACATTAAACATAGTTAAACCTAAAGGTCCACCCGATTGGTCTGGAGGGGGTCACGTGAGCGCCAACTTGCGTTAAGAAAGGGTGCCACCCACCTTTCGCAATTTGAGACCGAACGCAACACGAAGTTCGGGCGGGTTCTTGCATACACACACTCTCTCACACACACACTTATAAAATAAAACGCGTATTAAGCACCGCCTTGAGAAACCAGAAGTATTGTAAAGAAAATGTGCATATCAATTCTTTTTTTCATAAAGGAATGACACCTCTTTTTTTCCCAGCCACGTTAAGAATCCCTTTAAGCAGCTGACAAAAATTAAGCTGTGTTTTTCAATGAACCCCGCTGAAATGTACAAATATCTCCCTAATAAATTCCTATTCGATATTGTGTCATGTAAAGTTTACAGGCTCTTTAGGAAGAGGGATGGATTTAACCACAACAGGCTTTGCATTTACAGATACCCGGGGCGGAGGAATTTCAAATCCCCTCTCCGTGTTTAAGAGAAGATTCTTCCACTTTCTTCCTTTTTAAAACCTTATTTACGGTAGTTTCAATAGCAGAAGCAGCGTTTGCATTTAGAAGAATTTTCTTCCTTAAGGGAAGATTTTTCTTTCCCCCTAGAAGTGTTTTTTTTTTTAAGGAAGGTAATTAGAGGAAACACGCCAAGTCCCTTCAGCGGTCTTGCAAGGGGACCCCCCGTTTGCAATGGGATCCACTTGAACAAAGGAACTCGGAGACTTCTCCCTCCCCTTGATCTCACCTGTCCTAACTGCGAGGAACCCTTTCTGGATCTTTAATTCCAGATCTTTAATTCCAGGAGGAATCGGGTTTTTTTTATCACGTCCTGGTTTACAAAGACAGACGAGGCTGATTGTTCCTCCAAAGCGTTAGTGCTTTTGGATAGAAAACTGCCAGGGGAGGGGCGGGGGGTTCTTCAAAGAAAGCAGATAGTTTGGGAGACCCTTCAAAAACAAAAGGAATTCAGGGAAAATCCACCCCAACGCTTTTGAGTACAAAGGGAAAGAGTTGTTTAGCTTGTGGGAAGGTTAGGCTTCTCTTCCCCCCTTTCCAGGAAGGAGGAATTTCTACTGTAGACACTATTTCCAAGACCCGACGGCTCTTTTACCGTAAATACTCCAATATGAGTAACTTTCATTTTGCAGGAATGCTCCCTGAAGGACTTCTGCTCTCTCGCCCCCCAGATAAACCAAGCGAACCAAGCAACAGAAGCTCTGCATGCGTTCAAAGCGCTACTTGGGGGGGGGGGGGGGTGTTTCAAACCCTGGAGGATTAAGCGTGGGCTTCCTTCCTTCCCCATTAGGAAACACTACCGCTTCCCCAGCTATGTTGAGAGCATGGCCAGCTCCGGGAAGGAGAACCAAAAACACGTGCTAATCAGATAAACACTTTTATTTCTTAGTCTTATTAAAGGCAGCTCCCTGGTCTCCCATTTGCCCGCCTTCACGCCCTTCAGAGTGCCTGCTCCATTTTCCCAGCACATGCCTCCATATCCAGTCGAACCCGGCTTGAGGCATCCCTTAGGAAGGATTTTTCCCAACTTTTAACCTTTTCAAAGGCTGGCTCTTCGTAGGACCCGAGTTCAGTGTGGGACCCCTTTTCCTGTGCGGTGAAACTGCTGGGCAACCTAGGTAATCCGGATTGCTCTTACATTTCAGCTGGTAGGTTTGTTCTTTGGTGTTACGATCTCCGTTACCAGCTCCCTTGCCAGCCTGCGTGGCTTTGTTCTCTGGCGAAGCGTGACCGAGAAACGCCAGCTCCCAGGCGGTCTAAGGAACCCCTCCGAACTCTTTAGAGGGCTTTAGGACAAGAATTGTACTTGTGAAGGTCCCATCTCTCTATACTACAGGAGCAGATTTACAAACACATGCCCGCCCGCCCCCCAAAAGCCCGTGGAGTTAACCCTCGCTGGCAGCCGAGCGCCAAACGTTTTCCAAGTTGATTTACCGCATGAGACGCCTGTGATTTCCCTCCTACTCACCGTTAGACCTTCGCGATCTCATTGACCTCGGTGGGATTTAAAGCTGCTTAACTGTTCACAAGGTGCTGGTGTTTACCGCCAGGGATATTCTGCCAAGGTAGGTAGGTAAGGTGAATCATCGTCCAGACATTAATAATAGGATAATCAGCACGTGCTATTCAAATCAAATCAAGGCTGTTTTCCCACTCTGTCGAAGGAGAAAAACGACCTGATATTTCTGCTCCTTTTAAATCACAATTCTCCCCCCTCCCAGTTATAGCCTTTAGAAGAAGGTCTGATTGATTTACCAGCTCTCCAAACTGGACAGGGGAAAAAGTTTGCTCGATGGGGATAATGTTATTTCAAGACTCCAGCTTTTAGGGTCATCTATTGGAACGGAAAGGAACGAAACCAAAATGACGAACCAGTTCGGGTTTTCGGTGCATATTTGAGATCTGTAATCCTGCCTGCACTGCGGGAGTAAGCCCCTTACCTTCATGAAAAAAAAAATGCTTCTGGGTAAAGCCGTATGTGTAGACGAGCGTGAGAGTTCTTGACTGCAAAGCCTGTGCATAGATTTGAATCCCAGACCTCTTTTCTGGAGAGAAAATTCACTGAACTGCGTAGGAATTATTCAACCTTCCAGTCCAAGTTGTGCTGAAACCGAAAGAGAAAAGAGGTGGGTGGGGAGAGGGGCATGTATCCCACTTACTGATGGAAGACAATATCCTTATTGCAGTTTTCTAAAATAAAATATCCTGGAAGTTTAAAGCAGTGGCTTTTTACTGTACCCTATTTTACTCCGCTATTGTATTTTAAATCACCAATTTGAGGAAAGTGGCAGAACTTAATGCCCTCTTTTTTTTTCTTAAGTAGGAAAAATTGAACGACCTCCTCTCCCTCGCACCGATCCCAGATTTCTCTTAAATCGAGTTTAAATAGCTTAAGCCATGTTTTTCTCATGCCTCTCCTCAATATCCACACAACAGATTTCTTCGAGAAATAAAGCAAAAGAAAACATAGCGAGGCCGCCACAAATCCATCGCCAAAAGGAAGAAGTGCAACGGGAGTGTGTGTGTATGGGGGGAAACAGCTGCTTCTAAATTCTCACCCCCGCCCCAGAGGAAGACCGACTACGGGCTTTAAAAAGAAAATCGGTTCTTTCTGCCGAAGGAGCCCAAGTTATTCATAAAGTTATTTCCTGGGGTGGTGGTGCAAAGAAAAGGAACTCCAGAAAATCTGGAAATCGGAGGGAGCTTTAGCCAGTTCAAGGTCACTGTCTAGGTTATGAAATGGCTTCTTCATCTTATGCAAATGAGGGTCTTGAAAGACACCCCAGTTCTTGCCAGAAAAGGGCTCCCCCCCCCCCACTTGGGTGCTTTCTGAAGCTTTGTTCGAGATAATTCTCAACAATTCTACATAGGCACTCCAGTTTTTGGCTGGCAGATCGCTCTACCCTCCACATTGAATTTAATTAAGTGTAGTTCTCACCTCCCCTGGTGCTTCACCATCTCCTAAACTAGATTTTGGGGGAAAAGAGAAGGGGTGAAACTCAGTCCGCAACAATACTGCTTTCTAGATCACTCTCTATCAATCAATTAAAACATCAACTTTTTAGAAGTATGTGTATTTGGGAAAGCAAGTTATTCACCTCCAAAAAGCATAAGAAAATAGTGAATAAGCCTAACTTTAAAAAGATTTTGAGATCTAGATTCCTCACAACTTTTTAAATAAGTCCAATTATGGTTTTTAATGTTAGGAAAGAAAGAAAAAGGAAGAAAAAGAAACTCTCAACTCATGACCGAAATCACTGTCCTCCTAATTTAATGTAATAACAGGCATATCAAAGCTCTGAAATCTATTGGCACTATGCAATTTTATTTATTTATTTTTTGCTTTCTTGGGAAACTCTGAGACTACCAGTATATATTTATGGATAAATGTTCACATGAGCACCAAAGTAATGAAAATAAATCGATTAAACTAAATCATCCAAAAGGCTGAATAATGCAAATTGAGTAGTTCATAGGAACTGTGATGGAAAAAAGATTAAAGAGGAAGAACATTATGTATTGTACAAAACAAAAGATATACAGAGCATGTCTAAATACTTGGCTCTTGCAAGGATTCTTCATCTTCCCCTTTTCTTTCTCCTACTCCCTCATCTCCCTCCATCTTCCTCCATCTACCTCCACCTCCTCCTCCTCTCCCTTTTACAATTCATTGATTCTGCCTAAAGGTTCTCCCAATGTGCCCTTAAGAGTTAAATGCTTATGGTGTAACTACGTTTTCCCCAGCACTGCCAGCAGAGGCTGTCTCCTCCTGGATTTATATGTAAACCAGTTCACTATGTCTTCAGGGAAGTAAGACTAAGAAGACAAAATAATAAATTTTTTTGCATGTTCTTCCTTTCATTGTTTACTATTTTTTTAGGATAATCTGCTTTCATTCTAAATTTGTGGAAACTGATCTCATTGATTTCAATGGGTCTTACTTTCAAGCCTCAAGGAGCACCACCTTTAAACATTTTTTTTTCAAACTTATCTTAGGCATTCCACAATAAAATTAATTACACATGGAAACAATCCAACCACCATCATTGCCAGGTTCCAGATATCTCCTTTGCAACGATGCAATCCTCTTTTATAATAAGCAATCGCTTTGCTTTTAAAACCTCTTTTAAGTCTACTTGATTCCTGGGATAAAGTGTTCTTGCAGAAAGTTCTGTGGCTACAAACTTAGCCCATGATGGTGTGCAGGGTTTCCATGCAGATGAAATCTAGTTCTCTTATGTTAGTGTGCCACTTGCCCCCTCTCAAACTTTTACTGATCAGTTATTGCAAAGACTATTTTACGAATACAAAGGAAGTGGCAAGGAAGATGGAACACTAGTACAACTACTTGGAGCAACTAGTGCAACCATTGGAGCAAGTAAAGTCCCAATATACACGCAGATAAACACACACACACATATATACACAGGCACATTCTTACCTGGAAATCGGTTTGGTTGAATTACCTTGGGGTAGGGATATGTATGTATCTGTTTTTCTCCATTTCTCTGTTTTTTTCAGCCTTCCTTCCTAACGAGAGAAGAGGCACATTCTTCTTTTTCCATAAAAGGAGGACTTTAGAAATCTCTAAAACAACTAACTTCCAAGTGCAAGCGATACAGAACTAGGAAGTGGCGGAAATTGGAGAGAGGGGCCTTTACCTATTAAAAAAGGGGGCTGCAGTTAAGACCTTACTCAAAGCCCTCCATACAAAAGAAAGAAAACGGCTAAACTTGGGGTGCTTCCTTTTCATGCCTTTATTGTTGGTCATTAGGCTGCCTGTCTAGACTGGAAATGACACCTTGTTTATCTATACACGGAGCCAAAAGACACTTAGGGAGGATCGGTGCTGGTGGGGTTGTCAGAAGATCAAGGCTTTTGCTTCCTCGATGATCACACCCCAAAGCTGGTGATGCCAAGGTCAAATGGGCTGCATAGTCATGGTCAAGGCTAGCCCTATAATGATGATACAGCTCTCTCACCCAAGTGCCACTTTCTACTCAACCCTTGAAAAAAGATCCTTTGGCAGGAATGGAATGTCCATCCTGGATCAGAAAGGGAATTTGGGGGGGGGGGACTATTGCTTCACATTGCTCCTTTCAGCCCCGTGTTAAGTATGCAAGAATTTTAATACAGGGGAGGAATTTATAACATTGCAAACAAAAAGCCAGTTGGCCAGTTATTTGCCTTAGTTGAGGCCTTGCAGCTACCAACTACTTAAAATATGGTTTTCTCCTGCTCTTACTTCTTCGTCACCTACTCTACACTCCACCCCCACCCCCATGCATACCACCTTGAAGGATCTGGAGGAGTATCTTCCTTCACTAGGATCATAAGGACTTGCCAGAAGGATAATAAAGAGGAAGGGGGGGGGAATAAGAGTGTAGTTCAGCAACAAACCTTGTTTAGTGGGGGAAGGGAGGGAGGGGAAGGTAAACATGAGAGGTAAAAGACTGGACCTTCATACAGGGGAGATCTGGGGTCTTGACTGGGCCTCCTTATGTGAACACTTATTAAAATTGGCACAATATGTGTCTCTGTAATAGTCACATCCTTAGCATCTTGGTTCAGGTTATGAGAGTTTGTTCATTTGTCCAGAGCTGAGGATGTCTACACCCAATTGAAGCCAAAATGCAATAAATATACCACATTTCAGTGTTGTCTGCTTCTAGATTGACTCAATGTCGCCCAATATGTTATTTTTTGAAATGTTACCCTTACTGCAGACATGATCTGTATCTCAATACAGCTACAGTAACACAGAAGGCTTTGCCTTCTCAGATGGAATGGTGGGTACATTGAGTGGCAGGCCTTCTGGAGACCAAAGTTCAGAAGATGGCTAGTGGTAGCTATTGAAGCCTATAATCCCATGTACCTTTATTTGTGACAAAGTTCCCATAAGGCTTATGTGTCAGCGAACAACAAAAAGACAGGAATCTAAGAAATAGGTCAATCCCTTTAATTTTTCCTTTCAAGCAACCCATTCAATAAAGTGTAGATGAAGTCAAGCATTTGATCTGTAATCTGTTTCAAAAAGTTCATTAAATATGAAGGCTGGGGTAGTATTGCTATGGCCTAGAGCTGAAGGAAAGCTGGATTCATATCAAGGATGTCGCAGGGGACAACAAAGATATCTGAAGTCACCTTCTCCACTGAAGGAGTTTTAGCAGAGTTCTGTTGCCCAAGGTCAGATATAATATGTTTTTTTTTCTGTTTTTTTTTCAATTTACTTCAAGGCCCTTTTGACTCTATCACCTTGCTAAATCTGTCAGTCGTGCCTTAATTTTAAAATACTGTTTGGAAATCCAGTCCATTTGATATCAATGGCCCTTTAGTTAGAGTGCACTATGGTTGGGCTTAAGAGAGCTTGAATGGACTTGCATTTGAAATAGTCATGAAATCAAGTTTTGTATTTCATCAATGGGAACCTAAAAACCTATTTGAACACCATTGGGATCATAAACCTCATTTATAGAATGAAGCCAAGCCAGTTCTTTACAAGCAATACAGGTAGTCCTTTACCTACAACAGTTCATTTAGTGACCATTCAAAGTTATACAGTTACACTGAGAAAAGTGACCTATGAACCATTTTTCACACTTACACTTACTGTTGCAGCATCCCCATGGTCACGTGATCAAAATTCAGGCATTTGGCAACAGGCAACAGTATTAATGATGGTTACAGTATCCTGGGGTCATGTAATCACCTTCTGGGACCTTCTGACAAGCAAAGTCAATGGGGAAATCAGATTCACTTAACTGGATCCTGTTAGTAGCTTCACAATTGCAGTGATTTACTTAATAATTATGGCAAGGAAGAACATAAAATAGTGGCAAAACTCACTCAATTGTCCCTTTAACAACGGAAATTGTGGTCGTAAGTTGAGGACTACCTGTATAGCAAAATCTAATGCATTTTCATTTAGCAACAGGTCCTACAGATGTAGAAATCCTTACTCCAAGGTAAAGGAATGTAGGAGCACAATTTTAAACTGCTTGCAGGAATTTTGGTTTTGCTGAGCTGTGGAAAAACAGAGTCTGATATTAGCCTGGTTACTCCTATTAACTTCAAAAGGGAGAAGGAACTAATCCCACTGAATGAACTATTGAACAGAGATCTCTCTTTTAGAAACTCTGGAGAAACTGCAAAAATCTTACTCATAATTGTTTTGTTTTGTTAGTATGTCTGTGTTTTAAACTAGTTAGCCCTTCCTCCTTTTTTGGTTATAGATACCATCAGGAATATTTATCCTAAAAAGAAGAAACCATCCCCTGCACACCATTTTGTTTCAAGAGGAATATTCAGTTTCAATCAGATTTCTTTCAATTAATAATGAAAATTGGCAAAGATTATCCTACTTCCTACAGTCACATCCAGTCATCACTATGGCAGTACATCAGAAGTTGTTATAAACTGTCCAAAGTCATTTAAGTGAGATGGGTAGTGTAGAAATTTAATTAGTAAATAAAAATAAAGATAAACTTTATATTGCATAGTGATAATGCCATGAGTTTGCTCATCAGGTTGCTACTAGCCTTAAATAGTGTTTTATATTTAAATTTGTGACTTAAATATCCCAAACTCTTTGCCATGCTTTTTCAAAATGAGTTCATTTAGAGAAGTGGGAAAGCCACAAAGTGGAATTTTTAAAATCTATGAATTTAAATTCTTGGCCAAAGTGGGATTATTTGATCTATGAATTTAAATTCTAACTAGGGTTTGGGAAGAGGAAATCAGGAACCTCCAGAAAATCCCAACTATCATGTAAATGCCCATTCACATTATCCCAAAGAAAGATGATTGACTAAGCTGAATTCCTATGGAGGTTAAATTCCATCAGAAGGGAGGCATGGTTTATAACAATGCCTTTATGTCACTTAAATTCAGTATACTTTCCAGAAATACGTAAGAGTTTTAAATTATTGTCATTGTGAGGCTAGAAATCCCAACTGAGGTGAGGAAATATGCAAATATACATTCCCCACTATCTACCTAAGTTAACATTAAAAAGTAGACGGATTTTTTTTCTTTCTATGTATCTATGTATGTATGTATCTATGAATGTATCTATGCATGTATCTATGTATTATCTATGTGTTTGTCAGTCCATCCATCCCTCCTTTTAAGTCTTGACCTCATGCTAGGAAGACATCAAATGCTTTTAGCACGATTTACCAAAAATGGTGCTGAGCCTTAAGAATGTAAAATCTTGATAAAATATGGAAAAACATACTGAATTCCAGAGATACTTGAGAAAACACTGGATGTCCTGCAGTGAGAGAGAGGCCTATGTTCTCCAGATCATTCTTTGGGCTAATTCTAAAAGCAAGCAACAGATGACCTGTACGATATGTATAGAGAGCATAAGCAGTTGGTTTAAGTACAAGTTTAGATGAATGCTGGTTCTGAATATTGGGCCCTCGTTTCTGGGACACTCTGCAGTCAGGGGATCCTAACCCTTTGCTCGGAAGAGGAAAACTAACGGAGTAGATGAGTGCCCGCCTAAAAAACACATAGAGAATTGTTTGTATTTTTTGCAGGCAGATGAGGCTTCTCCTTTTTACAGTAATTTCGGCAGGGCCAGAATCCAGCAGAACCGTGCCATTTGAAACTTAATCCCCTTAGACTTCCAGGAAAGGGAACAGCATGCTGAACTGTAGTCAGGAAGAGGACACAGGCACAAAAAACCCCTCGCCAGCCCAACCTTTGCCAAGTAGTCGAGCCTCTTTCCTTGACTTATTTCCTGGCTCTTTGCCCACCTTTGTTTGGTAAGAAGGGGGCAGTTCTCAGGAACGGCTCGTGCAGCACTCCGTCCCCGGGCACTTCTTGAATGGAAAACTAACATTGGCTTGGTTTGCGGCGCTTTTTTCTGGGGGCTCGCATTTGGCAATCTGACGAGGTAATTAATTAGAGTGGACACGAAAGAAAGCCTTGCTTTAAGGAAGCAAATCCGCTGAAAAGAGTCGGAGGGACCAAGGATCCAAAGGAAGGTTGGCCTTCTTGTCCTGCGCGAGTTTCCTTGCAAGAGCTTGGCCGCTGAGGGCCTTTGTCAGCCCGGTCCAATGTGTGGTTTTTTTTCTCGGACCGAGAAATGGCCCTCTGGGGTTCTGGTGGAATTATTCCGAGGGTTGTTTTAAAATAGCTGTGTTGCTGAGCGGGGCGGTTCCGATTTCTTGGGGGAGTTTAGGCTTGGGCGAAAAACAACGCAACAGGTCCTTCGCACCAGGAAACTAAGGGGAGGTGGAGAGGGATTCCCCTGGTCCTAGCGAGAAGCCCGGACGCCGCACTTCGATCGGAACTTTTGCAACGCCCTACTCCGCCTCTGCCTCGTTTTCCTTGGGACGGCTTTATTCGTTTATTTGCTGTTGAGTTTCTACCCTCCCCACCCCGCTTTCGGTTCGGTGCCTCGCCGCGATGGAAAAAGAAAGGTAAGGCATAAAGCAGGACAAAATTACTACAATCCAAGGCCTAACCGAAATAAAAACCACCAAGGCCTAACCGAAATCACATCAATTAATTTAATTTAATTAATTAAATTAATTAGCGAAGTAATTTTACTTTTAAAGCCACCTCCCTAAATGCTGCTCAGTCCACATGGTAGTTAGTATCTGGTAAGAAGGGCGAAGGGGCGCCTTACTTCACTGTTGCCTTTCTCTGCTATCTGCTACTACTCCATCCGGCGACAAGCTTCCTTCTCTCGGTTTTTAATCTCCCCAAATCTATCGCCTTTATCTGCAGGGGAAATTCCGAGAATCCTCAGATTCACGAAACAAAGCAAAAAACAAAACAAAACAAACAAACAAACAAAAAACAACCCAACCACCTGATCGTCCCGTTCTTTCTGGAGGAGTCCTATAGATTCCAATGGAACTACTCCGCAGAAAGGGGGGAAAAAAGAAGTTTAGGGATCACAGGAAGCTTTCCCTTTCTCACAACTCGGGTGCGGTGGTGAATAATCGCAAATGTGCACCAGATAGGATTTTAAGTCCCTCCCTTGCTAATATCAAGGGAGAGGTCGGATCAGTAAACGAGGCTGTCCGTTTTCGAGGCAGGGAAAGCGGGGAGGTGGCGCCAAAAAGAAAGTGAGCGATTTATTTTTAAGAAATGTATTCTGCATTCAATATTCAGTACATATCATTCGGACAAAACATTATATACATATACAAGACGTTCCTTGGTTTAAAAAAGAGGGTAATTTTTAACAAGGCGAAAGAAAGCTCCTCTCCGGGGAAACAGAAGACAGAAAAACGAAAGGAAACAAAC
>JANHFJ010005363.1:42669-78700 GCA_032468195.1 Cerberus rynchops
ATTTGATATGCTAGGTTCATGCACAGAAATCCAGTCCATATTTTTTCAGAACTCACTGCCCTCCGCTCAATAGATTTTATTTTCAAATAAACATGCACAGAATTGTACAGTGACACAATAGGTGGGAAAGACTGTAGAGCTGTCAGCCGCTATGAGCTATGAGTAAATGGCAACAGATCTGTAAGAGTGGTTTTGTGGAACAGCTCAGACTAGTGAGTCATTCATTGGGTGTGGGGGGGGGGGAGAAGGAAATAAATTCAGAGGAACCAATACAGCCTTTTAATGTGGGATAAGCTAACATAATGAGGTGGATATCTTATGCATAAAAAAAATCACAAGGATTCATCAAAAGGGGAGACATCTTAATGAAAATCAAATGCTTGTTGAAGAGGAACAATATTTACATATGGGTATTTCAATGAAACAGAACAAAGAATTGCACTTAAAGGACAAATCATGTCCCCCACGAGGAGTAAGAATGAGACAAGATTGTCATGGGATTTCCAGAATTCAACAGTACAGTTATATTCAACTCTATATACACTCAGATGAAAGAGAACACCTTTGTCTTAAAAAGCAAGAATTGTGCTTCACTGTACAACTGTACAAATATCTCGTTCTTGTGTTCACAAAATTTCAAGTTAAAGGAATTAATCCTCTATGCCACCTCAGACTTACAGTAAGCTCAAGCGCTTACTTCTTTAGTTATTGGATACACTGTTAAGCTTATTCACATATGTATTTCAGTTTAATTGACCAAACCTCAGAGGACTTGGCCTGATTTAAATGTGCTTACAAAAATAGTTTAAACCCCTAGAGATCAAGAGATGTATATATACCTCCAGTCTTAATGAGAAGGTGATCTACACATAATAAGATGGTTCTGAAAGACAACTGCTCGTTTGCATGCAGGAGGCTCCTGTGGGACCCATCCTGCAATTATGCTAACAGGATGCCAAGTTATGGACCTCTACGGACCAGTAGTTGTGTATATGCTGACATTGTGTGTGTGTCAGGCTCCAAGTGGCCTCTTTCCCTATCTGTAAAACACCTGATGCATGTAGAAAAGTCCATGCCTTGCAGCAACAAGATGTAAAGTTATTCAAGTAATAACAATAAGAATATATGTATCTGTTCTATTTTTGGACACCAATACTCTGAATATTTCCAGGGTATTGGAGATTACGTTAATCTAAACAAAAAAGTTAGAACAACTGCAATGTATTCCCAATATACATTCCCAATACATTTCCAATATTAGGGCAAAACGCTGTCTTTTTTTTTTCTCTGAGATGTACTTTCACACAAATTTTAAACCAAGAAAAACAAGATATTATTCAATGTTTCCAATTTATCACTTAAAAGATCTTATTCTCCCCCTTCTCCCATGGCTTATCAGATGTAGCATGTAGATGGAGTAATGGCAGACATGTAGTACAACAGTATAGGATAACCCATCTGTTGATGGTTAATGCAATTTTTGTAACTTCAGCCACAAGATTAAATTAATGATAATGTATGTTTCTTCTAGAGTGAGAATCCTTGTAAGTCTACAGTACAGCATTTAATTATTTTACCTTTCTTCATGATACATTATCTGTGTGAGTTCTCTCCCTCCACTATTCCAAAGACATAATATTTGCAGAATAGGACCAGATCAAGAAGAAAAATGGTTGGTCAAGCAATTTGTTTGGTTTGTAGGCTTCCTAACACAAACTTCTGACCATAGGACTCTCATTTGATGTTCTGGTATCAATCCAAAAACTGTCTTCTACATGTGAAAAGTAGAAGTACCATCTGCAGCAAGAAGGTTTGATTAGAGTGGAAGCTATAAGCCCATATTTGATTAAAGATGAGATATCACTCAAGGGAAAGTTCTTTAGAGTGTAATGATGCTATCAGAGCTCAAAACTGGAGTTGATTAACATCAAATCTTCTTGTGACAAAATAGGATACTTCAGATAAAAGTGAGAACTTTTCTTGTTTCTACTGAAATAATTCAAGTTTTCAAAATAGTGCAAACCACGGGACAGATTTCCCTTAATACCACAGCATGACATAATATGTTCAGTTAATTGGATACAAATTTGTAGGTTTCCTGGCTCTTATCTATCAAGCTATGGCCATTGTGCATGAATCAAATAAGTAGCTGCAGTACTATTTTAGTTAACCAAATCACATCAAAGTAAAATGTGGCTCAGAGTGGATTAAACTCCACAAATTTGACTGCTAGGCAGTGACTGGTAATGGTTCCTGGCCAGCAACAAGCAATCTTTGTATTACAAGTTGTCAAGAATATACTTCCCTTGAGTTACTTCAAGCTAGGAGCAGGCAGATGTTATTGACTTCAAAGGTTTGGGATATATGTGACCTCTTGCTCGTGACAGTCTGTTTCTCTGCACATTCAGCACAGCTTTGGTAAGCCAGTTAACCACCACAGAATGACTAAGCAAATTAGCATCTGTGATTTCTGTTCCAGTGGTGCGAACAATTGTCACATAACATTTTTGGAGAGTATGGAGCAGTTCTGTGAACCACAAATATTTGGCCATGACCTTTCATCTAGAGCTTGTGCAGCCAAGAGTTAAAGTCAAATGCTGAATAACTGTGGGTTTCTACATTACTTCCTAGACTTTGGGGGCAGACTAGAGAAGGGATATTTCCTCATTATTTTCAACTAGTGGGATGTTGTCTACTTATTGTGTTACAAAACAGTCTGTTGCCAATATGCTCCTGAATATCCAAAATCACATCACTGAAACTTTCCTGCTGATGACTGTTGGAAAGCATATGAGTCAGGGTACCAAGGAAGAACCTGCAGAACAGCATACAGTTAGCTGTTGAGTCAGTTTACAGGCTGAATGCCACGTAAACATGATTAAATTCACAGTGTATCTCCAAGTAAATGCGCAATTTTTATCTTCATATTCCCAGAATATTCTGTGATCCTCCCAGCCCACTGGGCAATCTATAGATGGGTCTCCTGTTAAAGAAATGCATGTGTGGTTACACAAAATAATTAGATTATGAGTTTTTTTGCAGATGCATGAATGTCGCTAGATTACAGTTCATGACTGGCCGCTAAATGCATTCATTGATTCCAACTGAAAACCACTGTCTGAAGTTATATGAGAATGCTCTGACTCTGATAGCAAATTCAGAAGGCGAGTCACCTGATGTGGCCAGATGCAATGGCCAGACTTATGTGATGCAGCCCAGAAGGTGGTTTCCTAAAGCTTTTCAAATTTCTTCTTTTCTAAAAAGTAGGGAAGATCATTTGGCATACAATTTTTCTTTTATGACTACAAAAATAGGACTTAATAATAATATTAACAATAACAGTATGAATAATACAAAATAATTATAATTGTATACTTTTTTGGAAAAGTATTCACACAAATCAGGAAAACATCACCACCACCCCCTTCATTGAATTAAAATGGTGAAGATGAACACTTTTATAAAGGCCAAGTTCTCAGTAAAAAAAAACAGAGGAGAAGCAGCTTGAAAATGGATTATCTTTCCATAAGGCAACTTGTTACCTTTCATCTACTTCCTTGATTTATATTGGAATTGTTTGGTCTTTTAAAAAAAAGCATCAGAACTTGGCTTGTTTCAATTTATCGATGTGATAACAGAGTTTGAGTGCTGGTCCCAGCTTCAGACCCAAATATTTCATGATCATGTCGCTTTTCAGTAGCAAGAGAGCATTGCCATCAATCTCCTAATACAAAAAGAAAGACAGAAGACAGAATGAAAAGCATAAATCATAATTTGGAACTGTGTTTGCAGAACAAATAAAACAATTTACTGCAATGCTGTAGAAAGAATTGGCCTGCACATCTCTGACGATACTAAACATGTTTGAGAAATTCAACCAAGTAGGACCTCAATTCCCAAATGTTCTACCATTCCAGAATTGGATCTATTTAACTGAAGTGGTGGTGAATTTATTTATTTAAAATACATTCCTGAAACCTGCCGTGCCATGCAACATCTGGCAGAATACAGCATTAAAATGCCTTCCATACAAATGTAAATGAACCCAAAAGTAATGACGAGATCACTGAATAATGAAACACCACCACCATGAAGAGACAAGCACTGAACATCTACACATAAGCCTAAACCAAAGTCAAGTTTCAGAAGCAGCTGTTCTTGACGGTCCAGCTTCCAGCAAGTCCTCCGAGTATCAGATGTCTGTTCTTGGAGGACTACATAGTCACAAGGAAATATGATCTTTCACAACAGCAGCAACAACTGCAAATTGACAAATCAGGTGACAGGGATGGGAACATCATCAAGCCCCTGATAGCAATAGCACTTAGATTTATATACCATTTTACAGTGTTTTACAGCCCTCTCTAAGCGGTTTACAGAGTCAGCATATTTGCCCCCAACAATCTGGTTCCTCCTCATTTTACCGACCTTGGCAGGATAGAAGGCTGAGTCAATCTTGAGCCGATCAGAATTGAACTCCTGGCAGCCGGCAGAATTACCCTGCAATACTGCATTCTAACCACTGCACCACCGGGGCTCTTTATGCTCATAGTCAGATGGCTATGAATGGCAAAGGAAAGGATTTTGCACTAATGCACTAAAGCAAGTAGTTCAAATATGAACTATATAAGCTGCCTCTTTGCAGGAGATGTCAACAAAAGTTAAGATGGCAACCTTGGCTGCATCATTGAACTTCTGTTCCTTTTTTCATATGTCCTGTGTCTGAAATCAGGTAAAAGTGATGGAAACTTCAAGTCACTTCTCATGGTTGTCACCAGACACCAAACATGCCTGGCCAGTAACAAGATAGCTGAGCAGCTTCTATTAAAGTTGAAAGAATTTGGGGACAATATCGACAGTGCAAAAATTGTTCTCTTCGTGAAATGGGAGATTGCAATCCCTACTTTAAAAACAGGAAGGACAGGGGGCTCTTACCAGCTAGTTCCAGAGCCCAGGCACAGAGGCAGAAACAAGTTCCCACAACCAGGAGTATTGTCCTAAAACCCCACATTTCTTGTAGAGAATTTATTCCTCAGATGCTTCTCTCCATGATTCGCTTGCTGGGATCTCCTTCATTAAGGGTATATTGCATCAACCAGAAAGGCTAGGATGCAACTGCAATCCAAAGTATGACTAAATAACATCCAGCAATCTGGGGTTAATGTAAAAAGCTCTGGAGAATTTTGTAAAACAGAAACAGCATGCCAGGCAGTGATTGAGTACATATTCTTCCATCACAGGCTTGGTTCAGTTACAGAGCTGAACTATATTAATCATTTCAGGGGCGGTTTATAATGGCCACTGGAGCTCATAAGATGCACTGGCTTCTCAAATTCTGCTGTGAGGCTGCAAAAGTATAAAGCACAACTGGAAACATTTCATGTTGCTTTATTACAATCTAATCCTGTGAACACTGACTGTCAGGTTTAATATTTCAAGAGTGGTGTAAAGCTCTTCGAAAGAGCCCACTAACCAATGCAAACAAGCTCTAAATCACAAGGCTGACTTGGCTATGGCTTCTTAAAGTGTAAAACATTCTGCTTGGTAATTGAACAGAAATGGAAGGATTGCTTTGCCATCTTTTTTGTTTTTTTGTTTTCTTTTGCTCTGTTTTTAAAATGACTGGGAAGGCAAACTTTATTCTGCCCAGCAGTTCTATGCATCATTGGAGGAGGTAGAGTCATCTCTGAATGAAGAGGTTAAATCTGCCTTCATTCAAAAGCTGTACTTTTTCTTCTCTGTTAATTTTTTTTTTGTCCCAGATCAGAATTCAGTGACAATTTTGTTGCATCAAAATCTCACTTTTGGGTTGGCTTTCTTAGTTAGCCAGATGGCTTTGATTTTTAACTGTACCCATAAAGTCTGTTTCCACACTCAAGCACACAATTTGTTTTACGTACAGCGTGTTGAACAAACCACAAGCAATTGAGTTTATATAATATACTAAACTATAAATCCTAGCTTAGAAACAATAAGGGCAGAGTTTATATAACCTAAGCTGTAACTAAAGAAAGCCTGTTACCGTCAGCCAATATTTAAATCCAGCCCAAACATTCCTTATATTGTTCTCCCTTGAAAGTGCATATATAGGCCCAGTGGGCAAGGAACATCTACTCTATGTAGGAATTTAGGATCTGGTGAAGATCAGCCATCCCAAGAGTAATGAAACCTGTCTAAATTAAGACACACAGTGCTGATATCACAGATGTTGTTTTCAGTATATACATTGTTGATCTCTCTTTGTTGTGATAAGTTAAATTAATAATTCTTCTCATTGGACAGTGGTGACATATCACAGCCAAATTAGCTGAATGCAAGGAAGGGATGTCGGGAGCTGGGAATGTCAGTGGCATTCAGGACATCAGTTTAAATGATGCACCTGCTCTTTAAAATGATTTAAGGTGCTGAAAACTGTAGTTAAGGTTAATGGAGTAATCACTTGTCTCTCACCTCTGGTGTCTTCTTGTTAATCCAGTTTAGCTACGAAGGTTAACAATTGCTCAGAAATGAGTAATTCAAAGGCATAATTGAGCTGAATACGGTGATAGTTTTAATCAACCACTAGACCTCTTGTAGGTTTCCCTGCGAAGCTGACTGAATTATAAGCAGGATGTGAGTGCGTGCCAGGTTGGGGGGGGGGAGGATTTAAAACCAATGCATCTTTGAATTCTCATGTTTCTTACAAAGGATTGTTATTCCACAAAATGCTAGCAAGCCTAGCTGTTGGATATTCTTCTGAATGAAAACAAAAAGCCAAACAAGGTCAGCCCATTAGTCTATCTCTTCATCAGACTTTTTCCCACAGTTACTGAAGTGATATTCCTGGATATGCACAAAAAATGGTTCTGCCATTCAGTTCTCCTGCAATTGAACCTCAGCAACAGCTGCCTGGCCCCAGAGTCCCTCTTTAGCTGTAGCACTAACAATGAGCTTTAGAATCAACTTCTCTGAATCCATCCAAACCCTACCTCAGTCTCTCTAAAATATGACTGCCATCAAGTTGTGCATGAGATCCAGGTTCAGTGTTTCTCAACCTTGGCTACTTGAAGATGCATGGACTTCAACTCCCAGAATTCCCCAGGCTGGCTGGGGAATTCTGGGAGTTGAACTTTACCCATCTTCAAGTAGCTGAGGTTGAGAAACATTGCCCTAGATTAATTCTATTTGCCTGGAGGAAGACTCACTTTGACTAATTTTTGTCAGCTGTCAAACCATTTCAATTTACATTGGTTCAAGTACAGCCCAAAGCAGTTTGCTAGAAGCTTAAATTTGGATCCTATCATTTATCACAGAAATCCTTCTACGTACGTGTTTCCTGAAGAGTTCCACATGCGGTCCTAAAGCATGAGGATCTGCGTCTTTAACAAACCATACCACATCATCAACAGTCCAGGTCAAAGGATTTTTGCTTGTGGGTCTTGTGGCATCCTGTCTTTCTGGAGATGGACTTGAGGCTATAGGAGTGAAGCAACAATTAGTGGGAGAGAATAACACATGACAATTCATTCACTGTTCCAACAGTAGTGTGTCAGCTGCGACCAGCAAACAAATTGAAGTCTATATAACTAGGATACATTGATATAACTATTGTGTTTGCATGTCATTTTCTGGCTTTTTCTATCTTGTAACCACTTGGCTTTAGAAAAGTTATTCCTTTCACTACCAATGCAATCCAAGGCTCTTTTTATTTAAATAACCAGGACAGGACAAGTCCAAAACGTAAGTTATGTTGCATTCAGGAACAAGAAGTATTTTCATAGGCGTTATTGCAAGTCGAAATAACATTAAAAAAAAACACTATGTATAGCGTGATATGCGAATAACCTAATTATGTAATTTATATTGTGATATCTGATACAAGTATATATACTATATGACTTACATGTCATTTGTTTGTTATTGAACCTCCCCTCCCCTCTTCCCAAGATGGCCATGATTGGATAATGTTGAGAATGCAGATGTCCTAATGCTCCAGAATAAACCCTGACAAGCCTACATTTTATATTTATCCTTGCCAAATGTCACTGGTTGTTGAATTTCTTCGATACTAATAATTGTGAGAGATCTGAATGAAATCCAAGTTCCATAGAAAAGACTTGTGTCTTCTTTTTCTCTCTCTCTCTCTCCTTCCTCTATAGAAACTTTCCCCAATCCTGCAACCTCTAGAAATGTTCCAGCTAGCATTAGACAATTTGGTGTCTCCAAGCCCCTGGAGATTTCATTTCCATCAGCTAAAAAGAGGCAAACACAAAAAGCATTGGAGAAGTCACAGACCAACATTTCTAGAGAATTCTAAGCTGTCCATTCTTGTTTTAAAGTTCAACTCAAAATTCCTACCCAAAATAACCATGAATGACTGGCTGGGAATTCTGGCAATTGTAATCCCAACACATCCAAAGATACCAGCCTAGAAAGTCTGCTCTTGGCAATGCACTAATGTCATTCTTCCAAATTAAATTATTTTGTAGGATTTTTAAATAACTATAATGACACAAGATCACCTATCCTCATGAGATTTAAGCTGTGGGAAAGAGTCCTGAAATGAGAGATCTCACAAGATTTCAGGTAATTTGGGGGAAAAATCCAGGGCCTGAATACAATGATCAATCTCTGCTTTACAGCCTAAGCAGAGGTGAGGAACCTGTCGCGCTCCAGGAATAACGAAAATGCTATGTGTGGACTTCAACTCCCATATTGGCTAGGGAATTCTGAGAGTCGAAGTCCACATATCTTAAAGTCTCCAAAACTGAAAAACACTGGTTTAGGTCATCCAGTGGTTAAGGATGAAGAGTGCTGAGCATTTTAATTCAGCAATAACTGAAGGGCTACAATTTGCCTATCTATGAATGTCTATGGTTGATATACCAACCTAAAATGATTGTGGCAGATTGTGGCGTAATATGTTATGTGAATCCAATCAATTAGGTTGAATTTGTTAACTATGGTTAATTAAACCATGTGTGAACATAGCCTATAATTTTTTCTGATAAGATCGTTCTTAGTGTTTGGTGGAAGTGCAATTCTATGCCTTCAACATATCTAAAAGCAGTAACATTTAAATTAGTTCAGCCATTGATTTTTTTATACATATTTTGCTTTATTGCCACTTCATATCTTCTTGCAATTAATTTCAAAGGAACTTGCATCCAGTCTAGATCATTTTCACTTTATCACTTCACTGTCATTTTCATCCAGATAATGTTGAAATTCAGATAATATATTAAATGACAGCTTCATTCAATCTTTTGCTATAGCATCCCAGTTGGGACTGAGATCTTTTTATAGTCCATCCAAGGTAATCCAAGTAGACATGTGTTATTTATAGGGCCATCACCATGTTACTTTTTGTGTCCATCTCTGTCTGGTAAATGTACAATGTGTCTTGCACATTTATATTTCTGTTTTGATGCTACAGTTATGGTATCATTGCAGTTAGTTTGTCACTTCCCTCATTTCTTATTTGATTTCTGAGTAAATCTTTAACGTTTGTTTTTCCATTGTACCCTGTATGATTTCAGATCAGTACATATAAAAGAGAGATGCTAATGGGAGAAGAAGTAGAAAGGCAGGTCAGCTACAAATACTTCCATTTCTTGTGACATGAAACAAGAAAGATGTTAGCTACCGAGTTGTTGATTCAAAATAGTAAATAACAAATTCTGCATCATGTGTGCAAAACATCTATTTCATAATTCGCCTTTGATCCCATCCCCATATCTTACTTGTTATTATCCCATTCCATTTTTTGACATTAATGTTTTCTGAACATTAAGTGTGAAACTCATGGATTACATCCAGAACTCATATGCTTCTATCAATAACAAAATCTCACCGTTTTGTATTTATTGATGGTTTTGGATATTTGGATTGTTTTATTATGTCCGTCACCAAGAGTCACTACCTGAGATGAACAACTATTAAAAATATGATAAATAAAATAACCCCAGCTACTATCATCACAGGTGACTGATCAAAACAACCATCAAAAAGGCAAAAGAAGACTTTAGTAAATCATGCAATCAACATGTCATTTAAACCAGGAATAATCTCGATTGGAATCATTTCTATGGTGTTGTCTATTATATTTTAGAGGAGAGTATGGAAATACCTTATCCTTTAAGTATCTCTATCCCTGTTTTTTTTCCCCTGGTTTGATAAAATGTGTGTGAAACTAGAACCTGGTAACTGACAAATTCAGAAAGTCCGGACAATGACATCTTTTTCTCTGTTTCTCATTATAGCATAAGTCATGGCTGCACCTTTCCTTTCATCAATATTTGCTTATCAATATTTTTCTTCAACAATGTAAAGGAAAGGAAACATGTTGTAGCCGAAAACCCGGTCTTTCTATGATAAAAAATACGCCAGATGCGGGGTGGTTTGGATGACCGCGAGGGTACCCTTTTCATTAAAGCCGCGAGTAAAACTCACAATGCATTTCTTCAACAGGCTTTGATGTTGCTTTGTCTCTTGTTCCCAGGCGGGGGGTAGGTGGCTTCTGCGGCCAAGGCTTCCTCGAGTGCAAGAGTAAGGGTCAGTGTTGGTCTGGCGATGAGCCTTCGTTTGTCATCTCTGAGGCCAGCAACCAGTCTGTCTCTTATCATTACATCTAATTGGGCATCAAAATTGCAGTCAGCAGCTAGTGATCTCAAATCTGCAATGAAATCGGCGATGGGTTCTCCCTCTGCCTGGCTTCTGTTGTAGAACTTGAGTCTTCGGGATAGTTGTGATGGTTTTGGAGCATAGTGGGCTTGTAGTTTGTCCTTTAGCTCCGACCAGTCCACTTCCATCATTGTTTGTGGGGATGCTATTGATCTAGCCATCTGGTGGACAGGTTTCCCACAGTAGTTCAAGAAGAGGCCTTGCTTCTCCTTATCGGTGAGACCGGTCAACCGACTTCCGATGATGAAAAACTCGAATCTCTCCATCCCATGTTTCTGCCTTCGGGTCGTATGGGTGGCAAGGGAGAGACTGTGTGACTGAGGTCGTCGGTGCGGTTGCCATGTTGTTCCCTTAAGTTGTTGCTTTTTTCGGCTACTCCGGGGTCTGGAACTTCCTTGTTCCCAATCCCACCTTCGTAGCCAGTGTTGTAGCCGAAAACCCTGTCTCTCTATGTTAAAAAATACGCTAGACACGGGGTGGTTTGGATGACCGCGAGGGTGCCCTTTTTATTTCAGCCATGAGTAAAACTCACGATGCATTTCTCCAGCAGGCTTTCCAGGCTGGCCACAGATTTTGTATCTTGACACGGCTCCAGCTGTCAATTACCCCATTGGCTGGAGCATCCTGACCAATCAGGGCTCTCCAGCCCAGCAGCCAATCAGCTGCCGGTTCACAAGTTCACGTGGTGGACTGGGGGAGGGAACGTCGCCCACGCGTGCGCAGAACATAACATGGAAGGTACCTTTTTTCCTTTGCTACATTACATCAGATCAATTTAGTGTCTGGTGTACTGTGGGAAAAAACACAATAGTGACTATCAAATCCACTAGGGGGGCATGGCTGGATGGCATCTATATATTGAAACCTAGAAGCTACCCAAAGTCATTTTTGCTGTGTGTATAGAAGGAAATAGTAACAGCATGTTAGGTAACCATACTGAATAGTCAAATGCCTTCAGTAACTCACAAGGATAGAATGTAGTTAGAATTAAAATTTATTTACATTTGTGGCTAGTTTTCAATGAATTCTAGATAACAAGGTGGTCTTCTTGTTAATGAATGAATTGCCTTAGAACTGTTTAGTTGCAGCATTGTTGATTCTCCTGCCACTTTCAGATTAGTCTCCCCAAAGTCGTGGTTTTTCTATCAAAAACGTGAATAAGGTGAAATGGGAATGTTTAGGAGCCTATCATATCGCATTTCCAGAGAATTATAAAAAGTTAAATCATAGTAGCTTCAATATTATTGCAAATATTAAGGGAAAGAGCTTTAAGGAAACTAAATATTTGTAGGTTTGCTCTAAAACATGCCCATCGTATTTTATACTTGATATTATAAAATGCATATGCACGAAGAAAGAATGTGAAGATTAGCACAATCAAACACTGAGAGATTATTGTTACTTTACCTCCCAATGAAAAGTTACATGTCTTTTCAACACAATTGGCCTGTAAAATACATAATTTCTTCACAGGTAATAAAGAAAAACAAATAGCCCAAGTACCCAAATATTTTATGTATCAATGTGGTATTATAAATAATTTGAGAGTGACGGAGCCTTTTTGCACAGCAGTAGTATTGGATGTCTGGGCCATCAAGCAGATTGAACACAGAAAAGAACATAAACTGTATAAGAAGCTGGCACAATTAAGATAAAATGTAAAATCTTCCCAGTTTCCTTTTGAGTATTCAATATGCTTCAGGTTTAAAATAATATTCCACTTGGGCCTGAAAATGTGAACTAGCTAGTTTAACCAGTCTGTCTTCATTTCCCCTTTTCTGGGTGCCCTCAATTCAGAAGTGTTTGGTTCATAAGTACAGCGATTAAGTCATGCATTCCAGGACAAATGCCCTTTTAATGTCAGTGAATGCATTTATCTCCTGATTGGTGGTATGTGAACCTGTGGTATGTGAACCAATGTTATTTTGCAAAGTACATTTTTGTACATAGTGTGTAAAGAAATGAGCGTAAGCTTATTTTGGTTAAAACAACTGGCTGCACTCTTCGTCATGCTTGCTAAAGCAATGAAGAGTGGCATACATTAACTATAGATTCTCTGATGTATGTCTGTGAAAGGGGAAAAAAGATACATCTGAATGAAGGTAGTCTGAATTAGTGGAGTGAAGTTGTTCAATACATGCAAGGAATGAGTAGAAAGTGAACACAAGGAAGGAAGAGGTAGAAGCTTTTTAGACCATAAAAAGACTTGTGTTGTAGAGTGATGCAGAGGTACAATAAAAACAATATATTTCTTGTGTTTATCCTCTAGACTCATTAGAGGATAGTCTCATTGCATCCCCTTGCAAGTATCAGTAGGAAAATAAGCTTTCCTTTAGTATATCAAAGAAATGATCAACCATACAGCGCTGGAGAATAAACATCTAGAATCATTGTATTTCCTGTGCTTTGTTTGCAGCAGTTTGCCATGTAATTTCCTTTCTTTAAGATAAAATACACCTAATTTGCATGATTGATCAGCTCTGATTTCAGATCTATCTGCAAATATTTTTTTATTTATTTCATATTACTTAAAAGGGATATAGCAATCTGTTCCATTCTTGTTGCAGTTGATCCTTATTCAGTAAAATCTGCTGTAGACAAAGCAAAGAAAAGTACACTACTCATAAGCCAGCCTTAGAGAAAGCTAGTAAATTACATAAAGAGAAAGACTAATTTTTTGGTCAGCTCAAGCAACATTTACATTTTTAATTACTTTTGCTTCTTATTTTTGCTATAGTTAAAGTTCCTTACTTATCCCAGCTTCCAGGACTTATTTCCTTTGAACATTTCAACCACTTTGCTTTTCAGTTTGCCCTTCAGTTGAATCATTACATCCCAGAAGCTCTTGTAGAAATAGAAAAGCTGGCATGCAGGCTGGATTGAAAGAATAGAGAATAAAAGCTGTTTAATAAATTGTCCATTAGATGGGCTGTTCTTATAACCCAAAGACTCTCTTTCCCAGAAATGGCATAAAACGTTACTTCCCCCAATAAAGCATTATTTCCATCCTCAATGAAGAGTAATTCAGACTCCACTTAACTATTTTAAAATACCTTTATTTTAATATGAATGAAATATTTTGCTATTTGATGACTCTAATTGGCCAACCTAGAAATCTCCTGCCAGACTTTTCTTAGCATATGTGAGATTTTACAACCTGCTAAGAAAGCATTTTGTATTATCCACAAGATAATCCCTGGTTAATACCGTCACATACCACTTTAATTCTGATGGCAGGTTAGCAGAATTAAGGAAAATAGGCCAGTGCTCGAAGCAGCTTTTTGAATGAATCCATGAGACTGCATTTCATACACTATAAGGTATTTTTTTCAACAGTCACGTTGTGGTAAACACGCTACGGAAGTAGGTCAGGTGAAGGAACCAACACAACAATATATCTTGGATTTTCTCTGTGACACGCTGAATTAAGTGAACATTTTCCCCTGGTCTTCTAAGTGTATTGACTTCTGGATAGCAACTTTTGTCCAGTAATGTGCTTCCTTTTCATAGCAGTAACCCAAATTAGTAAATAAGTGTAATGAGACTTTTTGTTTAGATGTAATAGAATCAGAGGTGGGATTCAACCAATTCACACCTATTCGCTAGAACCAGTTGTTAACTTTCAAAGTAGTTCAGAGAACTGCTGGTTCAGCTAGTCTTTAGGGCAGAGAACCAGTTGTTAAATTATTTGAATTCCACCACAATAGAATTATGTCAAAAAGTGTATCAGTGTAACAGACTTCACTGTGAGATGAAACAGCATTATTCAGACACTAGATCTGTTTAAAAATAGTGTTTCAAGGCCTATGGGCAAGTTATAAAGCTGGGCGATCATAAGTGGTTTTTAATGACTTAATAATGAAATTTACCATGAAATTAAATTCATATTACATTTTTAATGTCTCATGGTTCCAACAAAATAAACAAATAGTTACAGTATAATAATGTTGTATTTTATTCCATCAAGTAATGTTAATAAAGGAATGTTTCTACCATACATCCTTCTGTAAATTTAGACTAGCTCTTCTGATTGCAAAGCACTGTTCTGTTGGAAGACCGTACCAGTTTCGAAGAGCAAAAGCATAACAGATTTTATTTCTTAATAATATCACAAAACTTTTCTCAACATGTCTTCGGGGGACCAGGTTGGGGAAGACTGGAATTGGCCCTTAGGCTCAAATTAGATTGATGTGACAGATCCATCTGTTAAAACAGATGGTGGACTACCTCATAGCCCTTCTCCCTCCTCCCATTCCTTTATCCTCAGTGGAATTCCCCTCTCCTTGGCAGAAGAAATCAATGCTTGAAACAAGGAGTATGGGAGGATGAACTAGGTTTTCTCATGTTCCATCAGCACACCTCCTTTTGGCCTCAGTTTTGAGGTAAACTTCAAAAGATAGATAATATGTTGTTCCACAAAGTGGAGAAATAAAAAAAAATCCAATATAAATTCTAAATCATCCTCTAGTGGATTTTTTTTTTCATTCTGGAATTCTGTCAATATTTTTAATATAGGAGAGAGTGAAGAGGAATATACTAGCTCCTTCATCAGTCTTGTCCTCATCATCCTACCAAGCTCTTTATGTTATGTAGGATCCTGGAATTTCCACATCAGCTAGACAGCCAATTCTGAAATTTAGAATAATGGAACTTCAGAAGACTTTTATGGAATGTCCTTTTCTAAATAAAAAAGCAGATAACTGCATATAAGAAGTCATTATCACAGAGAAATAATTTTACTGATAATATTGTTAGAATTTACTTTGTATATACACATGCACAAACACATACACATACACTGAGAGATATTTCTGATGGATCTATAAACACATTCCCTTTAACTTAATTTACTTGAACAAACAGTTTGAGGAAAATAAATACCACTTCAGGATAGAGGAATATAATACATTTTCATTTTGATATGAAATCCAGCTGTCTTTTTTCCTCATGAAAGATCTGCTAGTTTTCTGTTTGTTTTTAAGGTGGATGGTAAGTATATGTCAAGCAACAATTCTTGGAGTATTAGTCATTTTGCAACACAGGTGTTGTAACAGTTAGAATTCTCCTTTTCTCCATTTATGTTATGGATTGCAGGTGACCATGGAGCAAAGAGCCTTGTTTTTGCTTCTGACGTTTAGGTAGAATAAATACATGAATCCAGTCTTATTAAGGACTGTTTATTACCCCATTAATGTAATTCTCTCTCTTTCCTCCACACACACAACTCACAAAGGCATGTCAGTACATTTCTCAATTTAGATCATGAGTACACAGTATTGGCAGGTGACAGCTTTCATAAAATGTAATAGTTTATCAAGAATAAAATATAGCACTATAAGTGTGTTTGTTGTGTTCCATTAGACACTAAAATCCAATAAATTACTGTATTGAATGACTGTATTTTCGTTTTGGTTTGTAGACTTCTGTGTATATATGTCTGACTAATTCCCTGTCAAGTTTTATAAAATTTATGAAAATATGAATCTTTTTAAATCAAGAAAAATTGTTCTACAACAGATTAAAAAGTCTAAATCCTTAATTTAGTGGAGATTGTATTAATCATTAAAAATTCTGACCTTTGTGTGTCCTTGATAGATAAAAATAAGTTATTAATGAATTTCATTTGAATGGGCTGATTATAGACTTAGCATATTTAGAGTATAAACAATTATAGTCACATTAATTTAAATGAGCATACCTATGAATAACTAAGTCTGAATAATTATAGTTAGCTCTTAATGCCAGTATGTGAGCTGATAATATACTTTCTGCTTATGTATTTATCTGAGAAACTAGTAAATTCTATTTTCATATCACTTATAATTATGTTAACTCTGAAAACTGCTGAGCTTCCTGGCATATTTTAGAAAGAAATGTAAAAATGTTTTTAACATAAATTATATCAAAGCTAAATGACATACTACTCTGATTTCCTATGAGGTAATTATTTAAAAAAACAAATAATTCTAAGGGTTGCCTAGTTGATGTGAATAAGTAACCTCTAGTAGTTGAATTCTCAGCCAAAATACTTTGACATAGAAATAATAAAATGGAACTTTTAAAAATACATCATATTACATTGACCTTGATGTCCTACCTATCCATATTATTTATTCATTCATTGTAGAGTACAATGTGCATATTTCTTATGAACAAAGAGATTATTTATCAGGATACTCAAACCTAAACAACTGTAACCACTTTGTAATATGGCCCTTGGAAAATATGTCTTTAATATTCCTCAATTAAAGGTAAAGGGAGATCTTAAAGTGTCAAGTAGAACATTCATCTCTTTGATGAAAGCTTGTTGGAACACATCTGAGTAAGATATCCCATAAACCAAAATGTAACTCTCTAAAATTCCTGCTGAATGGGATCAGAAATAATAGTAATAAATCAAATTATAAAAAATGATGCTATTTTAGTAATGCATTTGCTATCAGTAAATCAATTCTGCCCCATGTTGGGAAATTGATAAATCAAAAAGTGGCTGAATGCCCAGTGAAATTAAACTCTCTTTGAATATCTGAAAGGAGTGAGGGAGCTGTATGGATGTTAGGGGTAAAGAATGTCAAAGTATGGGAGCTGCCACAGAGATGCCTTCTTGTCTTGCTCATGGCAGTTCAGATACAAGGTAGACCTAATCAAGACATGTTTATCTACTTGTTGCCTTGATAATGGATCTGCCTTTAAGATCATCTTATGGTCAAACTTGCCAGAGAACTGTTCTCAATTAATGGGTAAATTCAACTCTGGCAAGATGGCGCTTGATATAATGAAAGCCAGCTGGGTGACTTTGGGCCATCACTCTCTCTCTCAGCCCAACTCACCTCACAGATTGCTGTTGCGGGGAAAATAAGAGGATGAAGGAATATTAGGTATGTTTACAACCTTATTTACAAAAATAATAAAGACACATTACTAAAAAAATGTAATGCTGTGTTAGCATCAAGTTTTATCAGTAATTTATAGCAGATAACAAGACAGCAATGTCAGGAGAGTTGTTACATGCTTTGGCTGGATTGATTTACCAGTAATCTCAGTACACATATTCAGAATCCAGTATAATTTTTGTGTTACCTCCAAAAACTACTTCAGGATGTATTATTGATCCTATTTGAATCAGTTCATGTCTGTCCACCCTTTAGTAGTAAATTTGTTGTTGGAACCTCCTTTGATTATCACTTTTGGAAGGATGTCCTTGTTTATCCATGTCCATTTCCATCTTTGGTGACTTTACATTCCAATATTGTTTTCTTGTCTATTCTAATGGCTCTCTTTAAATTCTGTAAGTTGTTTATGAGATCATTATCTTTCTTGGCTTTGGCTTCTTTTCTTGACAGTTTCTACCATCTGATCTGACTTCCAGTTACTTGCTTCTGTGTATAATATACCTCAGAAATATATTAAGTTCTTGTTATTGATTGGGTTATAGATATAATGGAAAAATACTGATGGCCAAATTAAAACTTAGTAAAAAGCATAGTTTTCAACTTCATTTCAAATCTCAGTTTATGAATCTGGTTTGCTAGAAACAAAGATATCCAACTTCCACTTATGCATTATTTTTTAAATTGGCAGGACATCAATGAAACAATTGTAGAGTAACTTAACATGTTCTACGCATTCAGACCTGAATATATTTTAAATATTCATATTTCAGAATGCAATATGAATTTTCAGGCATTTTGAAATTTCATTCTGATCATCTTTGGAAAGTGGTCCTACTCTGAAATTAAATGGGCTATGTCCAAGGATTTCATATAAGAAACAAACTAGTTGTCTATTTAATAGACTTGGTTTTAAAATTTATATAGATTTTCTCTACACAGGCAAAAAATAACTTTTCTCTTTTGAATATTGGGTTGTGTTTTAAGTTACATGTTGTGTTTTACAATTGTTATATTATGCCCTTAAGAAATATTTATTTGTTTGTTTTTAAGGTCCCTCTCAGCCAGTATTGCAATCGCGCTATTATGAAGTTGATGTATTGTGCACACTGCCGGGGCATGTCAAACATCAAGCCATGTAATAGCTATTGCCGTAATATCTTGAAGGGCTGCCTGGGCAATCATGCTGACCTGGACACTGAATGGAAGAACATGATTGGTAAGATCTACAGATGTTTATCTGAAAAAAATTGCTTTCATTGACCTTTTTAGCTCCTTTTTTTCCTTTTAGTCAAGTGATGCAAGATTGGAGATCAATTGATGCGTGCATTAGAGAAATATTTTCAGTATCTTTGAAGCATCAGTTCTTCCTTTAGATGAGCCTTACCAAATATAATTCTCCATATGTTTTGGAATTCCATAGTTCCCATAACTGATTATGAGTCTTTCAAGTTTTGCACAAGACACCAGGATATAGAAGCTCCAAGTATTTATCAGCATCACAGACTGGATGATTTTAAGCAGTTAAAAAAATAATAACGACTTCAGAAAAGCAGTTCTAGTAAACTACATGGGCACATTCATGTAGAAAAAGTTTAAAAATTGAAAAATGGTTCTCAGGCATAATTATAAAATTCTGTTTTGCATGCTGCTATTTAAATATTCTTAGATTTATTGTATCATTTTATCCTTATGACTTCTTTTTCTGAGGGGGACAATATTTACTGTAACTGTTTGTCAGGATCTAAACTGATTGATTGATTGAATGCTATCAAGCCAGTACTCTTAATGACAACCATATAGATAGATTTTTTTCCTGATGATCTGTCTTTCAGTCCTTCAGGTTTTCCAACAATACATCCATTGCCATTTTAATTGAGGCCATCCACCATTACAGACTTCTCAAGAGACCTAGGGTTTTGCATAATGTGTCCAAAATAGAGCAGGTTGAGCCTAATTGTGCGTGCCTTGAGTGAAAATGCTGCACTGATATGTTTGATGATCCATTTGTTTAGTTGATTCATTGTCCATAGTATTCTCGAGAGTTTTCTCCAGCACCAAAGTTCAAAAGTGTCAATATTTTTCCAATCCTGCTTTTTAAAGTCCAACTTTTGCTTACATAAAATATCACAGGACATGCCAGTGTTTGCACTGTTCTGATCTTTTTAGATAAATCATGGTTTCCGAATATCTAGAATATAAAATAAATTCCATTGATATATGTTGCATTTTCAATATTGGTTATAATAATTATAAAGAGGCCATCTCAAATGGTTTCTTTGATATGCTTTTTAATCAGTATCTTTTTATTCTTTTCCCCAATAGATTCATTACTGTTGGTGGCTGATCGTTTTGATGGACCATCTAATGTAGATGTTGTAATTGGTACAATTCATGCTAGGATTGCTGAAGCCATTTCAAACATGCAAGAAAACAAAGAATCTATAACAGCCAAGGTAAGAACTAAATTGTGAACTTCAGAATATTTACCTCTTATATATTTAATTGCCTGTATTTTTCTTGCACTCCCTACCTCCCCTGAATATTCATGGTATTTCCTGGAAACAGTCATCTAAGCATGCCAAGTGACTTTGGATCACACCCTGGATATTTTGAGCCAGTGACATTCAATGACAAGTTACCATGAGAGGATTCCATTGTTTCTACTAATGAAAAATAGACATGTTATGCTTGCCATTCTTCAGGGCTCAATAGGTGGAATGCCACTTTTACTGTCATACAAGAAGTATTAAACTCTAGACTTGTCATCTTTAATTTGTATGTGTTGACTGGAATGTGTCTCCTTCCCAGTATAAGAGTGAGCTCACTGTCTCCTTCCCAGTATAAGAGTGAGCTCACTGTGAGATTTATCTGTCTCTTCCTCATCACCTTTGATTTCCAAACATTTGTCTTATCTGTGTTCCTGAACAGAATGTGATATTCTAGCCCAGCATAAAAGAAATCCCAAAACTGCAACTGTTCATACCTGAAACAGATATGAACAACAGCATAATTTGAGTTCCTGGAGCCCAGCTATTATTCTAATGGAAGAAAAGAACTGTAATTAAAACTGCTAATAGAAAGTGAAAGGAACTGACTAGGAAGTAAATAAGTCACCTTGACAGAAAGAAAAAGAGAGAACATAGTACTGTTGCCTAAAATATAGTGATATAAATCCATCAGTTCAGAGTGTGAACATGTCTTCAAAATCCATTAATCATTAGATTGTTAAACAAATCAACAAAAGAAAGCTCTAGGGTAGGAGGGTGGGTTATTCACTAATTATTATGCATATATAACATCCCATATTGATACCAGTGTCTGAGAGTTTAAGCAAGTTAGAAAAATAGAGCTTGTTGTGCGATATATTTCTAAATCAGCTTTTTTAATCAAACAAAACAAAAATATGTATGAAATATATAAGAAATGAAAATCTCCTCATATTTGAAATGAATTGTAAGTACATGTAATATTGGTGAAGTAAATGTGCAGAGATTTAGTAGAGTTTTCTTTTTTTCTGAGATGTGGTTTTCTTTGATTTCCCCAGATTTTTCAAGGTTGTGGAAATCCCAAACTCAATACAAAAGCTGCCAGTGTGGAAGATAAGAAGAGGCGGGGAAAATATGTCATTGAAGATAAACCTTCTGGGCTTAGTTCAGAGAAATTTGTGAGTGCAGAGGGTTTGTTTGATTTAATTCTGTGCTAGAACTGCTTGTGTAACCTGTTAATCAAAATGCTCATTGGGCCTTGTAAAGATGTTCATTATGTGAAGGAATACATATAAGAACAGTTTAATTTCAGTGTGGAGCCTTTCTTTTGTTGGAAGAATACACTAATCTGCACTAATCTGTAAAAATGAAAGTACCGTTTTAGCCCAATCATCAAAAGACACTTTTTTAAACACACCAAATCCTTAACAGCCCTTCTTACCAATATAAGGAGTTGCTTTTCACATGTTTAGACTCTCAGCAAGTAAAATGTTTCTGTCTCATCTAATAATCATGGGAATCTCACGACCCATGGAGGATATACTTTACAATAACAATAAATTGCAGTTATGTTATGTTATGTTTAAGGTAAAGGTAAAGGTTCTCCTGCACATGTGTGCTACTCATTTCTGACTCTAGGGGCGGTGCTCATCTCCGTTTCTTAGCTAGCGCTGCCCAAAGACGTCTCCGTGGTCATGTGGCCAGCATGACTAAATGCTGAAGGTGCAGGGAGCGCTGTTACCATCCCACCAAAGTGGTCCCTATTTTTCCACTTACATTTTTATGTGCTTTCAAACTGCTAGGTTGGCAGAAGCTGGGACAAGGGCGGTGCAAGAGATTTGAACTGCTGAACTGTCTACCTTCTGATCGACAAGCTCAGTATCTTAGCCACTGATCAACCACGTCCCCTGTCATGTATTTTAGTGATGTGCAAATCTCTAAAATTTTTCAATATTGGTTGTAATAATTACAAAGAGACCATCATGAATTGTTTGCTTGGCATACTTCTGAGCCAGTATCTCTTTATTCTGGTAGCTGTTGAGTTAGGGATAGGATATATTAGAATATTGGTAGCAGCAAGCAGGAGTGAAAACCACTGAGAATTGACATACACATCATGCAAAGGAAGCAATAGTAGTACCATGTGTTTGTGATTCTAAAGGAAAGGAGAAAGGGACACCAGCCTTGCTGTACTCACTGTATAAAATCATTCCTGGGATCCCTTTGCAATTCAGCTAAACCACAGCCAATCCAGAACACTTTGAAAGAAGATAATATGTTTGTAAAATAGAGGCAGCTGATGGATTGAGTCTCCCAGGATCTTATCCAACATCTAAACACTGCTAGCATTGGCAGCAAAATTCATCTGATTGTTAACATAAGATTCATATCAGGTTAATGTGATCTGTCACTACTTTGCAGAAATAAAGATACAAAAACAGACTTTCTCAACTGAACATTATTGCATCAATATGCAATGAAAGTGTCTTAACTGTAAATATTTTAGTATTGAGCAACCTATTTATTTTTCTTAATAGTGTCTTGAAACGTAGCCTTTCTCCTGCTTTTGTTTTGGGATTCCTTTCAATAGCATCCAAAGTTCAATTTCTATTGCTAGCCTTTATTCTAGACCAGTGGTGGTGAACCTATGGCATGTGTGCTAGAGGTGGCATGCAGAGCCCTCTCTGTGGGCACGCACCCCATTGCTCCAGGTTAACTCTACCGTGTTTCACCATGGCATGTCTCACCATTGATTTCAGGGAAATAGATGTTTCCCTGTAAACAATGAAACAGAAGCTCATGAAAGAAAAACTTCTCACTTCTTGCAGAGTTCCAGTGTTGGGATGTCCTGCCTCCCACCGGCCAGCTGGTCTTTGGGTCTCTGTTGTGCATACACGCACATGCATAGTTTGGACACTTGGTGCCTAAACATTTCGCCATCACTGTTCTAGACTAAAGAATTCTCACTATCAGCCACATTCTTCAAAAGAAACAATATATTTTCTCATTTGCTTTATTGATCAGATTTGTTAAGCCCTTTTCATTATTATTGTATGAATCCAAAGTAGAAGTGAAAACCAGACGTAAAGTCATAAAAACATGAAGTTTTATCAGATATAAAAAGTGTTCTTAGAATATTGTCGCTGAAAATGTATGCCATTAAAAGTTTCTTGGTCTGTATTTAATACTTCAATATGAATATTTAATTCATATTCATAGGGCTATATTTTCTTGTTTTGCTACCTACAATTTTTTAGGTATCTTATTCCCATTCTTACATTTCTCAGAGCAAAAATCTGAGCTGCACATGTCTTCCATGGCAAAAAAAAACCATAATGGTCTTCCTAAATTTTGCCTCATGTCATCTCTTGTATCCTTTCAGTCCCAGTTCTTGTAAAAACATCTTCCCAGCCACACATAAACTAATCTGTAGTATTTGCCTTTTTTTCTCATGACTTATTTGTAGAAAGGAAGAAAAATGACATTCTTTCAAGATTCAGTCAGATGTGCAATCTTCACACATTTAAAAAAAAGTCATACAACCACAGCTCTAAGCAAACTACATCTGCTTTTTATATATACAACATTATCATTTTCCCATTTTCTTGAAGCATTTCAAGTTTCCATTTCATTTTTTTCATACAAACATATACGGTAGTAGCATCCATTTTCCAAAACCTCCCTTTTTGTTCCCAAATAAAATTCAAAAATACTTCCTCCTGTAATCCTTCAGTTCAGTTTTCTCCCAAAACATCTTTATCACTTTTACTTTTAATTTCATTCATTTCATCTGTCTTCTAATACTTTTTCCTGTAGGACTCATGCAGTCAACCTACTTCAACGGTTGTTTCTTTGATTTCTTTCTTGTATTTTCATGGCCATTTCATAGCCTGCAGTCTGATATCCTCATCTCCTTCATCCTTGCTTTTCCTTTGTTTCACAGTTATAATATGTAGTTATTATTTTCATTTCATTTTTTGATGTATAGTCTTTATCATTTACTCCTCCTTCATGTCACAATATCTATACCATTGTTATCATTTGATTGCCCCACAGATCTAGACCTCTGACACTCATGAAAATCAAGCACTTTTTAATAAAATAGATGAGATGTAGACTGGTTTATTAAGCCTTTGTGATTGTAATGCCATTTGTAGTATTCCCAGATAATGATAAGAATAATATAGATCAGTTGGGACAGTATGTGATAAATATAATCAAAAATTAATTTTATCTCAAGCGCAGCCATACCATTTTATGCAAGCTAGCATTTCTAAGTTGGCTTACAGGCCAACTTAAAATAACGCATCTTTAATTGTTGTTATATACTAAAACAACAGTAATCAGGGATGGAAACAGCAGCCTTGCTTTGTTTTTAGTCACATCACAACTGTCCTCTTTTGGAATGCTCTTTGGAATGTGTTCTAATATAAATATATAATGTACATAGAATATAAAGCTGTTAATGTTAAAGTGCTTTCTTCAACCTTAATCACTCTTCCTAATGACAGGTTTCAGATGCCAAAGGGAAACTGAGGGAAGTAAGAGACTTCTGGGCTCTCCTCCCAACAACACTTTGCAATGAAAAAATATCATCTGGTCCTGTAAATGAGGATAGGTGCTGGAACGGAATGACCAAAGGCAGGTAAGCTAATCAGCTGTGAAATAATGAAGCCCATTTACTATCCCATCTATGCTTTGAAACATTTAGGCTATGCATAGCAAATCAATATTTGAAATTTCCTCTTGTATTGTATTGTATTGTATTGATACACAACAATCAATACAATGTTTTAATTTTTTTCATCTTTTTAAAGATAAAAAATACATTAAAACAGTGCATAAATTTCTAAATAGAAGCATTTCTTGAAAATATTTGACAATTTTTGGGAAATTGTTAATAAAAAAATCAGATGTATCACCTTTTCACATAAATTATAGGGTATGACATAGTGATCAGAATGTATTGACTTTTCTTTAGTTCCAACCAAACAGACCTTAGAGATTGTTGGAACATATAAGAGGGGCATCAGAAATGACTTATATATGCAGGTAAGTTTATATAGAGAAGGAACTCCTCAAATAAATCTCAAAAACTATTCCATATTTTAGGGATTATCAGACTCAATGGTACCAAGCCGAGCCACATTGGGAAATTCAGACTGTCATCTACCATTTTTATGAAGTTTTAGAGCTTGGAAAAGTGAAGTGCTATTACAGAGGTGGATAGGAAATAAATCAAATGAGATGAGACAATAATTAATTGTCTTATCTTTATTTAGACAAGATCCCTGGAAGCAGGTGAAACTCAAATGAGATGATTGATCTAAAAAGGCTTAGGCAGCTATACACAACATTCACTGATATTATACTTCATTTCCCTAGGTCACTGGTTCTCTACCTTTTTTTCACCATGGGCCCCTTTAAATATCACTAAAACAACTCAAGACTTAGATCATTACATTTCTTCATACCTTTGTGGATTCCCTGGCCTCCCACAGGTCTACTGACCACAGGTTGAGAACCAGTGACTAGGTCATTGCAACTGCCCTTGAGAGTCTTCTAGGAAGGCTGCTGTCTAAACACTAAAATAAATTTCGCATCTATCAGAAGAGAAAGCCCAGTACCACAGCTGGGAGAGACTTGTAACCTCTCTCAAATTTAATATACCCTGAAAAACTGATTCACTTTCAGAACTCAGATTTACTTTGAGGTCCTCTTCTTCTCCAGGAAGAAGTTTTCCACAGACTCCAATATTTCCACTACATTCCTGGGCTTAAACCAAATAACGTCAATCAGAAGTTCATAATTAATGTCCAAAGGATCACTGACTAAAATTCATGAAATGTGAAGATGAGATAGTGACTAAAACAATAACTTTTCATTTTCTTCTATTCTTATTTTTTTTCTTTTATCTCTTTTCTTTTGCCACTTTCCCATGGTAACTAGATAGTAGATAACAACAAGAAAAGAAAATGGGAACTCTGTTTTTTAAAAAAAGAGTGGGTTAGGCTCCCACCCACCCTGTGAATCTGGTTTGATCTCCATGAAGTCCAGTTCTCCAGAATTAACTTTCAGCATGAACATATGCATACTCTTTACAGATACCTTCCAGATGTGATGGGAGATGGTCTAGCCAATCAGATCAATAACCCAGAGGTTGAAGTTGACATCACCAAACCAGACATGACTATTCGCCAGCAAATCATGCAGTTGAAGATTATGACAAATCGACTGCGCAATGCATACAATGGAAATGATGTGGATTTCCAGGATACAAGTATGTACAAGTTGAGAAAGTGGGACTATTCATAACATTTCATGTTTAGTAAGCAAAAAAGAGGTTCATACACAGTTGTGATACACAGTGTTCAGAGCAGTGGAAAATTATCCCTCTGTTAATTTTCAAGAACTGGATTTTTAATCTGGACGAAGGCATTGCTCAAGTGTCAAAAGCATAAATGTTTACTGATAATCAAAATGTCTTTCTTCTTGTCAGGTATCCCCAAAATGCATGTATCCACAACTCTCATACACTAAATCAAAGTTAATATAGCGTGTGAATGAAAGAGTGACAGTTAAGGCATTGTATAATGGATAATGAAAGTAAAGTGAGTCATCCAGATTAATGTGTGAAATAAATTCTACTCCAAATGGAGCCCAATAGCATAAGAATGCTTATAATTTCAGAAGAGAATATAGGTAACTCAGGATGAACTAGGAGCCCTCAATGATCTCCAAGCTTGTTTGTTTGCTTGCAGATATTTCATTACCCAACTACGTAATATCAGTCAGGTTATGAAATATCTGCAAGCAAACAACCAAACTTGGAGACATCAAGGACTCTAAAATTGTGAGGCATGAAAGATAAGGTCCACACATGAAGGTTCGGTTAAACTGATTTATTGCTAAAGCCTATGCACAAGAATCTTCTGAACTAAAGGTCAGCACCTGGTTAGAGTTTAGATAGAGGCCAGTGGCATTCAAGAGGGAGGGGAGTTGGACTTAGTTAGCTTGAGGCTATGTAATGATTCTAGGCTGATTTCCCTTTTTCAGTTCACCCCAAGGTTCTGTCATTCCTTCTCCTACATTAGTTCTTATAATTAATTTAAGAATCTTTCTTAAAACGAATACTCCTATTGCAAGACTATTCTGCAATTTGTCTGAATCTAATTCTTTACTTTAATTCAAAATTCCCAAGCGTTTTGGGCTGGTAGGTAGATCTGAAGCTTGAAGAATATATCTTGGGCTGTGTTTCAAAACTGCTACATTGCAGGGTAGAGGCTTACCAAGAAGTTGTCATGATAGGCATAGTCAGTCATGAAATATTCCCTAGGCAAAATAATTGGGTTCCCCACCCATTCCTGTGTTCTCCATGATGTTCTCTGCTATTTAAGTTTTCCATTTGATTCTAAGATTAGCATACTTCCAAGGATATGTCCTGGGACGCAGTTTTTACCCTTATAGCCACCCACTATTGTTCAATTCTAGGACTAGCCATGGAGTCAATCTAAGAGCCACTAACATTAGTAGTATTATGCTGGAGTTTAATCTAATTCTGCCTTCCTCTATTTTACATGACAGGCAGTTGCAGATTCATCTCTACAACAAAGATATTGGCTACAATGCAGTCTTTTGAAGAAGTACCATACTAATTTGAATTTTGTCTTGGCCAGGTGATGACAACAGTGGTTCTGGAAGTGGTGATACCTGCCTGGATGAAGTCTGTGGCAAAAGACTGTCCAAGAATTCTAGCACCCGGCCACCAGAAATACATCCTATGCCTAAACAGTCAGGACAAGGCGTTGGTGGAAATAACAGCAATGTACTTTTGCCTTCATACTTCCTTTTATTACTTTCTTTGGCTGCTATAGCAGCCCAGTACCTGTGGCGGTAACTTGTTTGAGCAACTGAAAAAGAAACTGTAGTGGCTAAGTCTTAACTTTGCCAAAATGGTGGACATATTTAATTCAACTTGATTCAACTTGGCAAAATGAGAGAGACAAAAGTTCTTGATAGTTTGTGATGATCTGGCAGTGCTAGAGTTGGTTATTTTTCTTTTTTTTCCTTCCTTTCTTTCTTTCAAATATTGGGCCTTTCCTTCTGTCCTTCATTTTAAAAAGCCTTTAATTTGCCCAAAAGAGATACCTAAGGGCTATGACAGATCTGAAGGTACGTTTAATGACAGAAGAAACATCCCCCCCCCCACAAGGCAACACCATTTTCATTGACTGGAATAAAAAGATATGGAGTATCTCATATTTTTATTTAACTGTGGCATATTTGGTTCAGAACAATGCATCTTTTTAATTTATACATTTTCAGACTGTTCTAAAAGGGTTTCAGCTCATAATTTTCCATTCACCAAAAGGAAAAGAGTATTTCCTTTTCATAGATGTAAGAGTATTATTTTGTACAATCTCAATTAACATCTCAATTAACAAATGAATTCTTTATCCAGGGTTTGGAATGAAGGTCCTTAATTTTATAAAAAAAAAATATCTGCTAAAAGTAATCATTGCTATCCACTCATATTATTCCCACATCCATGGGAATAGCAGTAAAAGATTTGTGTATTGCAGGATCCTTTGAAAATAGCTTTCAAATAAAAATAAAAATAAAAATATGGAACAGTATACACAACACTGTGGTAAAGGAAGATAGGGGAGGATGTCATTCCAGAAAGCCTACTTTGATCTAGAGGAAGAAAAACTTCCTATTTAATAAAATGACAAGAATCAATATTTACCAAAGGAATAATGCAAAAAAAAAAAGTGATGTTCATGTGTGTGTTTTATTACTTATCCTGTAATCAAAACTAGAATTTGCATGAATTGGTGAACTTAGGGCCAAGTTAGATACTATCGAATATATATCTAGAAATTTGTTTATCAAAATCTCTACTATCTGAAATTTTCAAGGAAACCTGCTCAGAATTATGTTGGTGGAAAGAGTAAGCAGATGAAAACTACCCATATGTTGGCTTAATTAATTTGATGCCTATCAGAGAGAGATGTCCAATCACAGATTTGTGTGTGTGTGTGTGTGTGTGTGTGTGTGTGTGTGTGTACACAATTTCCTGCCTTGGGTCCTGAGCTTTCCTTCCAAGCATCTTGTTTTCTTTTTTCCAAATTATATCAAACCCTACCATTTTGACTAAATAATGGGAAGACCTTGAAATGAATTAACTTTGATGTTAATTCACTTTAATTCATATCATAGTTTCTCTTTGAGAAGCAAGTGATGTAAAAGCCCAACTTTTATTTAAAATAATAGACTTTTCATAAACACTGAAATGTTTCTATTCTTTGTCTTAAAGAAAAACAAAAACAAAAAACAAAATCCGAATGTTGTGTTTCTTAGGACAGCAGTCAGAGGTTGAAACTATTATAAATTCTGAAACATTCCTAGTTACAAATAAGGAAACCATTTCTAGCATCTTAGCATTCAATGGGATGAGACAGAGAGTAGAAACAAATGAATTCAGTTGAAGGATTCTGGTTCTGATTTATTAATTATTGGGAAAAATTAGTTCCCTAATCATCATCCTATTCAGTATTGGAAGCTGTCTGAGATTTGAAAATTTGATTAACAAACAACGCCAGAAGGAATTCTTTGTAGCAAAGTACATCTGGTTTTGTACACATTGTTTAAATCTCTGAGTAAAAGAGTACTCCCTTCCACTTTCATTACTGATTTAGTCTATTTAAAACTTCTGTTTTATTTTCAGTTACATTATTCTTAAACTGAATGTGTTCATAAAGAGAATACATATGAGGCAGGGAAATCAAATATCCTGCCTTCTTTGAACATGCTTGAATGCAAGAGAAAGTGGAAAGTGCCACATTGAATTAGTGTTGTAAATGTCTGTAAATACAACAAAGAAATAAACTGCTATACATCATGCAGGGGAAAAAATATTTGCCATTTCCTTCTCTGAATGAAAAATCTGCCAACTTGCTGGAGAGCCGTAAACTCAAAACAGTTTGGAGCCTTTTCTAAGACTCAAACTATGTGTGATATTGACAGCGTACTTCTTTTAAAAAAGGAATATTTTTTAAAAATGAAGTGCAAAACTGAAGGATTGATCATGCTTTAAAAATGATTTAGAAGTCTTTGTGATATGTGGGAATATGAACACACCACCTCTTTAAGGTAGCTCTATCATTTTTCAGGCTTTCCTATTAACTTGATAAAGCACAACTGTTTTAATTAGTTACATTAAAGATGCACATTAGCATTACATTAACAGGATAATTCATTAAAACAGGAAGCAGCATGAAAAAAAGACACTGCCACTTTGAAAAAGTGGTGCACATATTCCCACGCATTCCGAAGCACCTCTTTAAAATCATTGCTGAAGCACAACCAGCCCTAGAAAAGAGCGGAATGGGGTGGGGATGTACGTCCTTCTTCACTAGCTGAAAGACCAAATAAAATTAAATTACGGCCTGCAACAGAAAGGAGTATCCTGCCTTGCATATCCTTTATGCTCCTCAATCTAGCATCAGTTCTCTGCTTGATATAAAATTGGAGAGCCTGATTGAAATGAGTCTTCCACCATTGGCCATCATTTGAGCCCCAGTCTTCTGTCACAAAATAATAATCTTTTAAGGTTTATTTTTGTTATGGCAATGCTACACTGGTATTAAAAGCATTATGCTACAAAGTGTGATCTGTTTCAAGTCCCTTGAACCAGAAATGAATCATGGATGTATAACATATTTTTTTTCATGTGCCATAAAGTCTGTTTCAGGAGAAAAGGGTGGGTCAACAGAAGCTTTTAAGAGCATTGCTATTTATCCTTTCAATGACAAAAACCTGTTGTTTCTGGTGGGCTTGTTAAGGAGTTAAGATACAAATATATCCAAACTACATCTTGGCTTTTTTTAAAAATGGAAAACAAGTGCAGTTTTGGCTGCAAAATGTAAGATTTATTTCACGTTATCAACAAACTTGATCATTTATATATATTTCTTTTGGTTACCAAGTTACTTGTAACTACTTTGCACTGTTGAATTCTGTTCTTTGAATCATTGTATAAATAAATAAAAAAAAGGCTGGAGACTTAAATAAGTATGAATACCATTTGGAACAGGATGATGTATTCTTTTGCTTCAACAGTAATACTGCAGGTTGCCAACTGGCTTCATGAAAATCAGAGTGTGCATTAGATCATTCATAATAATAGCATTGAAAAGGGTTTTGCCAGTGTGGTGAAATTCCAAAATATATCCCAGCCAATCAACATAACTATTCCATAGATGTCTATCATGTCGCAAATAAATGGTATGAAGTTTATTCAGAAATAAGGCCGAGTAAAATTTAGAATTGAATACTATACTGTTTTGGAATTGTAATGGAGAACTGTAGGGATAATGTAAACATCTGGAGGGAAAAATGAACCATTTGTTCTATGAGTCTATTGCAAGAATTGCTCCTAGTTTCTACAAATGGTATGGCTTGCTCTGTGGAAAACAAACTTTTGTTGCAATGAATTACATACTTTGCCAACTACCGTGATTGGACTACGGTTTTACCTTGAACAGATATCAAGCATTACTGAGTAATTCACCTGCCGGAAGAGTCTGAGCCATGGAAAACTCATTATGTATCAATAACTGAAAAGTAGCCATTCTTGAACCAATCTGTGGAAATAAAAATCACCATTCTTTGGGAGGAAGGGACTGTTTGCCTGGGAATTCAGCCTGAATAGCATTTCTTTCCTCTGCAGTAACCTCTCTCTTCTCCTTATCTCTGTCCAATTTTGTTCTCCCTATTTTTTTTTCTCTAACAAATTACCACCTTTCTATTTCCTCCATCTCCATTCAGTTTTCTTTGACATTTTTACTGGTAGGTAATCAATAGGTGCACAGTAGTCTGTTGTGGGTGTGAATGTTGTTGTGCAGTTAAATATTGCACCATTAAATATTGCACATTCATAAGACCAGTGTTGGTCAAGAAAAATTTCAGCAGCCGGTTTGCTGAAAAGGTGAGTGTGTGCGCGCGCATGTGTGTGGCTTCCATGCATGAGTGCACGTGGCACATGGTGAGGCTTCTGCGCATGCACACACATGGTAAGGCTTCTGCGCATGTGCGCAGCCTCTGCCACTTGGCGAGGCTTGACTGAGCAGCCTTTTGGGCCCTGGTCTCGGTCACCGCCTGCTCACTCTCCCCTCCATGTTTGCTTTCTGGGGCAGCAGCTGCTTCTCTCCACTGCTGATGTTGCTGGGAGAACATCTTGTGCAATTTAACAGCTGTGAGCCACCACTTTCCTCTAAGTCCCATCTGGAAAGCGCTGCAGCACAGAGAAGCTGTAGCCAGGTTGAATGCTGTTTCTCTGTCCTACAGCGCTTTCCGGATGAGATTTGCAGGACCCAAAGTGGCAGCTCAATTTCGCTGTACTGCACAAGATGCTCTCCCAGCAAGAGCAGCAGTGGAGAGAAACCCGGAAAGCACATGGAGCATCTCCACGAGTGACCAAGACTTGGCAAGGGCCAGAAGAAGCGGCTGCAAGATCTCCACTGCAACACTTTCCAGATGCAACTTCTTGCATATAAAAACTGTTCCATTCCCAAACTGTTTTGTCCCCCTTGCGCTCACACCGCGTGCCCCCTGTGGCCCTTTGGCCTAGCGTGTCAGGCCACAGGCCAGATAAATTGCTTTAACCTGGGGGGGGCATAGTTTGAGGCCAGAGGGGGTGGTGGCATGCAGGCAGAGGCCCTGGGGCAAAGCCAGAGCCGGGGACTAGCACTTCCCCCAAATCAGCCAAGCAGGCAGCATGTAGGTGGAGGCCCCGGGAGAAGGCAGGAGCTATGTACTAATGCTTCCCCCGACCTGGCCGAGACAAAGCGCAGTTGGGTGGCATACAGGCAGAGTCCTGGGGCAAGGTCAGGGACTGGTGCGTTCCCCAGACCCTGACCCAAGGCGAAGGGTGAGCCGGCAGCATGCTTGCCTTTGGTGAGCAGAGCGGGCAAGATGCAGAGATTAGTTGGGCCACGTAGTGACGGCAAGCTATATAGGGTGACATGGGGTGGATGGGCCCAGCCAGTGGTGCCATTTTTCAGTTCTCCGAACTGCGCAGGACCAGAACAACTGATTTGGCTGAACTCGTCGGAACCGGCAGCAGCCAGCCCCCTACTGGCTAAGACTGCATAAATAAAAACCCTGTTACTCTCCACCAATCAGAGCTCTATGACTGACAGCTATTGTTATTACACACACTAGTGCAACTGTCATATTTCAGATCGTTCTCCATTACAATTTTAAAACAGTATACAGTATGAAATTAGCCAAAGAAGAGTGGACAGATTAATGGGTGCTAAAGTCATAATTTCAACTTCACAGTTGGAACTGTGTGGCTTGAATTGAATTGTCCAAACTATGATGGTAGAAACCCAGATTAAAAAGAGTGGCTTTTACATACAAATGGAGTGTCTCAGCTGGGGCCAGAAAATATTTTCTTGGGAGAAAAGAATTTATATCCAGCCATTTCTTTGTGTCCCCCATCACAGCTATGATAGATGTAATAACAGCATACATTTTTCCAGTAGGGTAAGTTCTGATAATATGATTTACCACTGGAACAAGTCAGAAAAACTGTTCCTACAAGAAGTTTCCTAATGTGTCAAGAAAAGAAAATATTTTACTGCACTCATCATTCCAAGAACTTTATATCTAAACTGTTAAATTGTTAGATATGAAGTTTCTATATATATAGCCTCAAGAATAAATAAAATAAATAAATTTCAGGATTTTTATACTGCCCCTTCTCCCGAAGGACTGCAATAACTGAAAAGTAGAATGCCAAATTGTCCTACGTAATTTTGAATGTTGGCTTGAGTATTCTAGGAGTTCATGGGTAGTATTATCATCAAGGATAATCTGTTTACATATTCAACAGCAAGTACCTCTATGCCAATTTAGGAGTAAGTAATGAACTGTAAATTAATTGGCTTAGTTTAAATGCGGTTGAGGTAAAGCTGATCAAATCAGAATTATAATTATGTAAACTTTTAGCATATAAGTTTTGAATTGAACTAGGGAGGGTAGCTCCAGATAGAAGTTTTGGAATTCTTTACTTCCGAAAATAAATCAAGCAGGTTGTCTTCTGTAGAACGTGATACTCTGTCCAAGCTTACCCAAATAATACAAACAACAATAATAAAGAGACTTTAAAGAGAGGTTTAACAGGAGCATGTAAGCAAAGAATATCTTTACAAACACCTACAGTTCTTTTTGTTATGAAAAGTTCCAGAACTTTTGTAAAAATTATCAAAGCACTGTTAAACATCTAAAGCATTTATTTATTTAGGTAAGTAGCCATATACTTATGTATACCAATATGTATACACAATTTACAACCAGTCACTAAGTGACCATTCCAAGTTACAATGGGTCTCTTGGAGAACTTACAACCTGGATTCAAAGTTCTGACTATTCCCTCCCAGTAACATGACACTTCAGGCACTCAGCCAGACAGTTGCATTCATTACCACTTAACTGTCTTGTCATGATGTGGCTGCATTTTATGATGTTTTTGCAAAAAAAAAAAAAATTACTTACAATTTTCAGAAAAACTGGCCCACAGCAAACTATGGATTTGCTTAATGATCACAGCATACACTTAACGACAGCTGCAAAAAAGGTCATAACATTGGGTTGGTCATTGGTGACCCAATTTATGACAATCACAAGTTAGGACTGTGATGTGCAGGCTTCATCACAGAGGTAATTCAAGAACTACCTGAATGTACTTGGAGGTGAGTGATAGACAGGAGAGGGAGAGAGCGAAGGAGGGACCAGGTGGGGAGGGAGGAATGCCTGAAAGGGTATTGACTTCTTAAGTTCCAGGTTTACAGACATTTGACCACTGTTTCCCCGCCACCCCACTTTATTAAAGAAATAGACATCATTAACTTAAACTCATTTCTAAGTAATTATACAAATAAGTGCCATGTTATATAAACATAAAATATTTATATTCATAACTAAAATAAGAAAACATGTTTTACAAATAATTCAGTTGTGTAATATCTGAAATATATTACAGCAGAGACATAACAATAGGATACTTCAATATTGTTAACAGCATCAGTAACTGCCTTAAGCAAGACAACAGCTAGCATTTTTTCACCCTCAATTATAAGTACAGACACTGCTAAATTCTACCCCAATTTCTACCAACTGCAATAGGATCTGTAATTGAAAAGATCACTAATAATGCAGTGTTTTAGGACCAAGCCTACAGGGGATCACATATAAAAACAATTGCCTCATTCACTTTAAGTTTTCCAACTAAGCTTCAACTAAAATAAGATCTGTGCTGTTTTATTACTCTGAATAGAAACTTTTAATCATGAATTCTACCAGTTTAATGCTGTAAATCAGATTTCAAGGATACGATTTTAAAAGTCACCACTCACAGATGACTGAGAGCTAGGTGAGTTTAAAGAGCTTATGCTGTTTGTTTCTGTCAACTGAACAGATGAAACAATTGCTTCAGTTCTTTAACTCATATACATTTAAAATCAATAAAAACTGAATCTCCCTAATTTCTGAAATTCCTGGAAGCACCATAACAGAAAGATACATACATTTATGCTAGTACTAGAACCATCAATTGCTTGGCAAAAATCACATTGTTGTGGAAACTAAACAGCACATTGCTTTAAACAATCATGAGGGTCAATGTTACCCATCAGCTGAGCAATTTGAAAGACCCAATGATGACAGAAATGTATCACCAGAAGAGTCATTCTATCTTTCCAAGTTAAAGTGTGGTAAACATTACTAGATTCTTTTTTAAAAAAATCATATTTATTGAAAAGAACAGACTTTGGAATAGTATGGGCACTTAGATTTAGATTTTATTTGATTTATATACCGCCCCCTCTCCCTAGGGACTCAGGGCGTGCACAGCCAATAAAAACATAGATACATGAATAACAATTTAAAACCCGTTTAAAATAATTAAATAAAGGCTGTCTA
>JANHFJ010005365.1:24813-36357 GCA_032468195.1 Cerberus rynchops
TAGAATAGAATAGAATAGAATAGAATAGAATAGAATAGAATAGAATAGAATAGAATAGAATTCTTTTTTGGCCAAGTATGATTGGACACACAAGGAATTTGTCTTTGGTGTATATGGTCTCAGTGTACATTAAAGGAAATGGTACATACAGCAGGAATCATAAGATACAATATTTAATGATAGACATGGGGTACAAATAAGCAGTCAAATCATACTAGGAGACAATAACCAATATTAATTGTAAGGATACAAGCAACAAGTCATAGTCATAGTGGGGTGGGTGGGTAATGGAACAATGAGAATAATAGTAATGCAGACTTCATAAATAGTTAGACAGTGTTGAGGGAATTATTTGTTTAGCAGGGTGATGGCATTCGGGAAAAAGCTGTTCTTGTGTCTAATTGTTCTTGTGTGCAGTGCCATATAGCATCTTTTTGAGGGTAGGAATTGAAACAGTTTATGTCCAGGATGTGACTGGTCCTTAAATATTCTCCCAGCCCTATTTTTGACTCACACAGTATATAGGTCCTTGATGGAAGGCAGGTTGGTAGTCATTTTTTTTTCCCTGCAGTTCTGATTATCCTCTGTAGTCTGTGTTTGTCTTGTTGGGTTGCAGAACCAAACCAGACAGTTATAGAGGTGCTGATGCCCACTCAATAATTCCTCTGTAGAACTGGATCAGTAGCTCCTTGGGCTGTTTGAGCTTTCTGAGTTGGTGCAGAAAGAACATCCTTTGTTGTGCTTTTTTGATGATGTTTTTGATATTAGGTGTCCATTTTAGATCTTGTGATATGATAGAACCTAAAAACTTGAAGGTCTCTCCTGTTGATACTGTGTTGTCTAGTATTGTAAGAGGTGGTAGTATAGGAAGGTTTCTCCTAAAGTCTACCACCATTTCTACGGTTTTGAGTGTGTTCAGTTCCAGATTGCTCCGGTCACACCATGAGGCTAGTTCAACCTCCCATCTGTATGCAGATTCATCATTGTCTCGAATGAGACCAATCACTGTTGTATCATCTGCAAACTTCAGTCATTGGTATATAGAGAGAAGTGGAGAGAGCACACAGCCTTGGGGGTGCCCTGTGCTAATTGTACAAGTATCTGATGTAAATCTGCTTAGCTTCACCTGCTGCTTCCTGTCTGTTAGGAAGCTTATGATCCACTTACAGGTGTGTTCAGATACAGATAGCTGGTTTAGTTTCTTTAGAAGAATGTCTGGAATGATCGTGTTGAATGCTGAACTAAAGTCTACAAAGAGGACTCTTGCATAAGTCTTTAGAGATTCAAGACGTTGTAGGATGTAGTGCAGAGCCACGTTAACAGCATCATCTGTTGAACTAATTTTGCTAGCCAGCAAAAAAGAAAAAGAAAACAAGAAAACATAGAATATAAGTGAGTATGAGGACAGTAACATTATGCCAGCATATCTTTAATTAGCCGTAGAAAGGGTTGGTTATGGTAAGCTTAGCTAGTAAGAAAATATTCTAGATTGCTAACTAGTTCATGGTAAAGCAATCATAGCAATATAAATTCCACCCCAACATTGAAGCAGGAAAATGATAGCATTGTTAGGAGGTGGCATCACAATATATCTCAAAATATATCTAGAATAACTTCCCATTAAAATTTACCTATCCAAACCAAAAATTCATGCAAAAAAAATTCTGCTTAGAGCTCAGCGATAAATAATTCATTTTATATGAGCAATAGATATACAGTATACTGTATCTTCCTCAGCTTCTACATAAAGCATTAGCTTCAAGCATTATTATTTAAGCAATAATTAGAAGAAAGAAGAAAATCCATTATATTAATCAGCTGCTGCCAGTTTATTTAACATCATCACTAGCTTTCAATTCTGAACCAGTGCTGCTATATATTAATTGGTTTGTTTTACATTGATTTTCATCAATTAACTTGGAAAAATACTTAATAAGATCATATTTTGTAGGTGTTCAGTTTTTTCTTGACCACAGAATACAAATTATATATCAGCATTTTATAAATTGTATTATACAATATTGTACTATTTTGCAATTTCATTAGTATCAATTTTTTCTTACAAAGATTTCCCTCTTAGCATCAACTTAGAGGTAATTTGTATTTCTAATTTTCAGCGAGTGCATTGGCTCAATTATACTAATTAATAAATTCATGCTTTTAGACTTAACAGGACAAGTGATCTGCTAGAGACTAATATATTTTTATGGTAGACAAATAGTCAAGAGATACTGTATCTTAGGACTTCTGGGTTAGGTTCTATGGTGGACAAGACATCTCAAAAACAGTGGAGATAATGCTACAGCAGTGAATAGTAGCCATCAGTGATAAAAGGAGAAATCAAAAGATTGCCCATTGGCATCTGAACTGCTGCTCCTCACGAGGAGATTGTGGATTGAAGTATTGTGACTTTCTCATGAGTAGACAAAAGGGGGGTTGTGGAAGAAACAGTGCACTCTCACACACAAAGGATATAAGTTCCACCAAACTCTTACTTTCTTAACCACTTTCAGATACAATCGAGCCTTGTAGATAACACATTGTTCCCTTTGATGGACCAGTTTTTTGTATCATCTCAGCTCATGTTGTTCCTCTACATTACGGGTGTCAAACTTGATTTCATTGAGAGCCACATCAGAGCTGTGTTTGACCTTGGGGGTGGGCATGGCCAGGCGGGTGTGGCCAGCTTGACGTCACTCATGTCAGGGTCACCTGTGGCAGACCAAGAACTCTGCCAATGAAAAGTAGAGCTCCATTTTTGGCTGCAACAGCCTCCTGCAACCCTCTGCCAGTGAAAACGTAGCTCTGTTTTCACTAGTAGAGGCACCATGGGCCAATCCTTCACTGTTTCCAGGGTAGCCCCATGGGCCAGATCTAAGCACACACACACCACAGGCTGCATCTATCCCCGGGGCTTTGAGTTTGACACCCCTGCTCTGCATCTTTTCTCCAAGAAAAAAAGACACATGCCTACTGAGTATAATAATATGGAGACTGTAAACCTCATTCTGTCCATTATTTTGAAGTTGTTTCCTTATTAGATCAGTCTAGTCAGATATGTAGGCACTTAGAATATTACCATTTGACATCACAGAAGAAATAGTGGGATAGTTTTATGTGAAAAGGCAACTATGAAGCTTGGTTTAAGCAGACCCACCCAATGCATGCCTATCTTCTGCCATTAGCTGCAATCAGTACTAAAATGGTTGAATAAAATATGCATTAAATTGTGGCAATAATCTATACATTAAATGTCATTACTTCCCTCCATACTCTCTTCAGATAAATGCATTTCCTTGTCTGCTCTTCATCAAAATGCTTTGGCAGCTGGCTGCCTGGATTCCATTACCTACAGTTCAGTACTCTTTGGAAGATGGCTGTCTGTATTACCTTAGCAACCTTTCTTTGTATGCATGTCACATCTTGGCATGAAGTGGTAAGCGCTTTCCCTATTCCCCCTTTTCTCTCATCTTTTGTAAAGCTTGCATTCACTTTCAAAGGATGCCCTGTGCAACCTTTTATATAGGATACTTCAAACTTTTGCATTGCACTCTGCATTCTTCACTGTCCAGTCTTTCCCTTTCTGCAAAGCAAATCTCCCTTGGATTGATTATGGAGCAAAAGAAGAGTTGGCCAATTATCTGGATAGTCTTGTGTGATTTCACATGCCACTTAGATTAATGGAATGATATGTGTGACCAGCATATGCCCCATACAGCTAATTCAATCATGTACTTCCTCCTGGTTAAAAGAGAAATGTTCAAATAAGTGAAAGTGCAAAGAAGCAGCCTCTGGAAAAAAATTCCCTCATTCTCACTATATATTAAATGATAACATAAAATCCTATTGCAATATCAGAGCAACAGGGTTTTATGCTATCAACTCAGCCTATGCAATTAATTAGCTAATTAATGAAATATAAGTAACATAAATAAGTATATAATAATTTATAAATATAAGTGTATAATTAATATATAATTAGAATTACACAATAAATACCTATAATTAATTATAATTAATAACTATAAACTCTTTAGTTTAAAGTTTTACAAAGAACATAAAACTAATACAAACTGATAAACAGTAAAAGTGGTAAAAAAAAGAAAGGGAGGAAAAAAAAGAAAAACTCAGAAAGAATAAAAAGAAATAGACAGAAGCTTCCAATTTTCTTTGAAGCAAATATGAGTACAATAAAACTATCTCTTGTTACAAATTTTCTATTATCCAGGTTTTTGATAATCATCAAAATAAACAGTCATAAAATCAGACTGTATTTTTAAAGAGATTGTGGCAATGAAACAAATGCAATTGACTGGAAAATCCAAATTAAAATGATGCCTATGTGCACAGATAAATAAGTATACATTGGAACCTCCAGTCATGACCGTAATTTGTTCCAGAATTTTGGTTGGCACCCAATTTGGTTGTGAACGGAAGTGAGACTGACTGTGCATGTGCATACAAAAACAAACAAAAAAAGGTGCAGAAGGGAAAATCGGGGCAAAAGGGGAAATTGGCCTCGCCATGTTTGATTGCAAGTATTTGACCCAAGTATTTGTTAATGACCAGATGCAAACAGTTTGCAAAATTTTTGGTTGGCATCCGATTTGGTCGTGGTCAGAAGCGCTTGGGACCAAAGGTTCCACTATATATAGGAATGGCTGAGTGTGCAAATACATATTGGAAAACAAGCTTAGCAGAACTAAGAACTAACATACAAAGAATAGATTGCTGAAACAAACTAGCTCTATTAGTGGCACTGTTTCAAAATGTAATAAAGGAACAATAAGGGAACGTTAATGCATACACTTACTCTGATATTTACTTTTGGGAAACCAGTTTAACCAGTTTTGGGCTGTTTCAAACATCTAAAAAGCCTGTTCAACCTGAAATGACAATGGAGCACATGAAAGGTGAGCATTCATTAGAAAAAATCAAACTATTTCAATCCACTTTTATTTCTCAATCCTAGGAATTATATTCCTTTCATTCAATAATAAATATGTCTTTCACAGGCTGTGAAATAAGTTATTAGATGTATAAGAGCCTTCTCTAAATAACTGCATGAATAATTTTTTAAAAATGTGAGATCCAGAAATAAAAGTAGAATGGCTGCAATGCACAGAGCTCACAGTTCTTTATAGATTGGTTTAACCTGGTAAAGCTTCAAATTAGCTCAGTCCTACATAAATTTGCTTTGGAATAATTCCTATACCCTGAGTAAATTCTATTCCCTGGTAGTAAAACTGCAGCCTTACAGAAGCTTATGCTGCAATGTTTCAGAGCCAAGGAAAAATGCATAAAATAATAAAATATTATTTGTTAATATTTATTTCTTTATTACCAGCCTAATAGATACTGTGTTAAAAAGGGTTGTGTGATGTATCTTATTTTGATAAATAAACTTTTAAAATATACAAAACAATAAATCATAATAATACAAGTCATAATTTATGCCAGAGATAAATAATTCAATTTCAGCCTACTCCCTTATAAAAGAATTAAGCCCATTCCTATCTGAAAGACGGATGCTTCTACTGTTGTTAAAAACTTTTGTATCAACTGATACCCTCCTTTGGTGTACTATGAACCATTTCATTAGTACCCTTAATAAACGTTCAATATTAAGCTCAAGGCTTATCGTGTTTATCATCTTTAGCCATTAGGTCTTATGAAATGCTTTTGTAGAATGCTGTGGCAAAAAAAAGTATTCAGGTTCTGTGGTCTTTAGTTCTCATGAGCATCAAAATGTCTATGAAATCCTTATGAACTATCCAATGTGCACTCCTCTGGAGATGTCTCAATCTCAAATTTACTCTTGCTTTGAAATTGAAGCTCTAATGGAATTAGAGATTGATTGTATGCAAAATAGGCAGATTATTGCTGTGCTGCTATATCTTCCACCCTGGACTCTGAGGGAAAGACAGATCCAAAATTGGAAGAGGGAATGAGGTATGATTAGTTAATCAAAGAATCTACTATGCTGTATATGGAAGCAGCCTTCTTAAATGTTAACAAATCCCACTGGGGCAAAGGTGAAGGATTGCCTCAGAGGATATATCAATCATACTCAAAGAAGGCACTTCAACTCATGTTGCCAGAGGAGGAAGTAACAAACTTGTGGCTGAAACCAACAGTGATCAAGAATGGTTGCCATGACATTGGGCTAACCAATACCTGTAGAGATGACAGCCTTATTTCTTTTTAATATTTATATTTATTAAGAATTTTCATGTAATGAAAACAAATAAAAAGAAAGATAAAGAAAAATAAAATAGTTCAAGAAAAGAAAAAAAACCTAAAATTAAAAAATATAGAGATGATAACTTCTTTTTCAACAGATAATTACAATCATATTGTTTCTCTTCCCTCTTAAATATTTTCAGGCTCAAGCCATCAGAACCACTCATAAACAGCAGCTTTATTGTCTTCTACTTATGTTACAAGACTCTCCTCAGACTGCTTGCCTTCCTGTGGGAATGACCAAATAAGGCTTCAAGGATTTTGAGAAAGATCAAGTTGTGGCTGTGCAACAATTCCAAACTGTGTACTGCTTGACTTCTAGTTCCAGCCTAGCTGGCAGTTTTCCAACCTTACTCCCTCATTTAATCCTCATCTTCCTTAATCTTCAAATCTATAAATCATCAATTCATTTTTTTCTTCTTCTTTTAGCACAAATCCATAGAAGATTTTCGGTCTTTCAAAAAAACATTTTGTTGTTTATTCTGTGATCACATAGAGAGGGTTTTGTTTTGTTTTTTGCAAATTCTGACATTTTCTCAATCACTTCCTCCACTGTGGAAATATTCTTCCATTGTTGTGCATACAATACTGTTGCTGTAGTTACTCAATATATCAATCTACCCTAAGACTTCTAATTCATTGTCCATAAGTTCCAAATCTCAGCCTTATTCCTGCTACCCTGTTGAACATTACAGCTTTTATTATCTGGCTCTGGAGCTTATGAACTATGGAGAAACAACTTATGGTTGACCTTTTTGAATGTACAGTATATTCCCCTGTAGGTACTCAGCCTAATTGTTGCATCTGTTTTCCCTTGGTAATCATTTAGGCCAATCTAGTATGTTTGTTGTTGATGTTCCTTCATTCTTTAAGTATCCTATAATCAGTGGTTCAGCTGGTTTGCACTGGTTTGGGAGAACCAGTAGCTAACTTTTTCTGCAGTTGCTGATCTGATGGTGCTCATCTGCACCAGCTGATCCCACCACTGAGTGGCCCCACCCCACCCAGCCATTTCTTGCCTGGTCTGAGAAAGTAAGGCTGATGACAGGATAGGGAGACCAGGCCCACTGTGTTTGGCTGAAGGACCACCTTGGGAGGGGGGGAAACATGGCCTTTTCGGCCTGTCTCTCAGCTTCTCTGGCAGGAGGCCTGAGAGAAAGCACCTGGTCCAGGCCCACAGCTCCCTGAAATGCATCTTGATCATGGTTATTAAAACCACCCCAGTCAAGCTGTTGCTCACCAGCAGCAAAGATCCTTCCTGAGTACCTGTGCTGCCACTTCCACCCATCCCTACCAGCCTGAGCTTTAGAGACTTCATGGTTTACCCTTGGCACTGGGGGAAAAATGCACACAATGTCACTCAGCCCTCTGCTCGCCACATCTCATCCTCTTTGCGAGGGAGGAGGCAACAGTGGCGGGCTTTGGAATGCCATGGAGCGCTTTGCCGGAGATGATGAAGAGGAAAGCCCTGAAAGCGGTACCGAGAGCAACAGGGCCTTGAGGGTGAGTGAGCCCAAGAGGCAGGTAGAGTTGTAGGAATGACAAGCATGGGAACTGACAGTTGAGGAAAAAGGCTTTGGTTTAAAAGGAATCTTATTCAGAGCTTAGGGGCCCCCTGCACCTCACTCCTGAGTGTCTTGCGGGGTTGCAGTTGTAATTTTCACTCTCCTGATGATGACACTGCCTCGTGCCAAGAACATCCTTCTCTTTAAATATCGGCCACAAGGACCGGTGCATGCAAGACACTCTGGAGAAGCACACTACCCATGCCCTTCAGCCTCACCCTCACCCTCCTCTTTCCCATGGTCTTCCCTCAGTTTCACATGAGTTCGTTTAATTCTGGGTGGATGCACTTTTCTCCTCTAGGGTAACTTAAATATGTGGTAGTTTGAGACAGGCTGTTAAAAGTTGCCTCCCCCTGAATATTTCCTCTGAAGGGAAAAACAACAAGAAGCAGCAGTGTCATCTCAAGCAGAGTCCCTTTATTTTTGTTTTATTTCATTACATTTTATTTTATCTTATAAGCATCTTATGTAAAACAGCATTATGTCAAGGGAGCTGCAGGTTCTTTAACATTAAAAGGACTAAGGTAGGTTTATATGTACAGCATAGTGGTGAAATTCAACCAGTTTTGCTACAGGTTCGATGTGTGCACTTTGCTTGCATGTACGCCAACCGCGCTGCCACACAGCTTCTAATCCTCATGTTTTTCCACTCCGGAGGCAGCCCAGGTGATTGGGAAGGCTGTGGAAGGCCAAAAAACAGCTGTTCCAAATGATTTAGGTAAGTAAAACAGAAAAAACCCAAGGGGATATAGGATGAGAAAGGGCAGGGGAAGGTGGGCGGGACCAAACGTCAACGCTGCTGCTGGTTTGGTAGAACCAGTGTGACCACGCTGAATTTAACTACTGGTACTGCACTTTCAAAGGATAAGAGACCCCTGAATTAGGAGTGCATCCCATATAATGCTCTCTTTGGGTATACCATAGACAGATGGTCCCCACTCTCTTGCCTATGCACAATCATACAATACATTATGTTTGTGGATCAGCTTCACGGTACGCTTTGCCTCTTTACAGGATTGTTAAAATTACCCTGGTATTTTCCTTCCTAGGATAAGAAAGACCAATTTTATGGGTACTATTCTCTTGGATCTACATTTTTCCTGATGTTTCTATCAATTATGAGATCATCTTTTCATTCCATAAATACTGCTTCAAATACATAGCTAATCCTCTAGCACAGTGTAATTTTTCATTTTACATTGGCATTAGATGTTTGTGCCCTTGGTTGGTATTATCTTTCTGGAAAATGCTATTGTAAATATTTCAGCAGAACTAGAGAAAATTTTTTAGTATTTTTTCTCATAGCTCACAGCACAAAGCTGAAATCATCAGTCATATGAGCTTGGATAACTGCTTAATAGCTTCCCAAGGAAAATTTGTAAATTAGCCAACAGTTTCTGTTGAGTACAGTGCATTAATATTGCTGAACAGAAATTGGTATTAGTGTTCATCAAAAAGAAACTCTTACAGACAATGGATTCATATGTCACTAAACGTTACTTCAGTTCTTTTTTTGTCTGATCTCCCCTGTATTCTTTGTTATTTTAAAATATTATTTTATTTTTGCTCATCTAATAGTCATTGTATGCCTTTGGTTTTGTTTTTACTTGTTCATCCTGTATTGTTAACAGTTCTTGCTTGTCCCCCGATAAAATGAGAATGTAGAAGGCAAAAAAAAAAAAAATCATTTATTTTATATATTAGCATTATATTGCTTATATCCTCTTACCAGAGGTGAAATTCAATTTTTTTTACTACCGGTTCTGGGGGTGTGGCCATAGGATTAAACATCACCAAGCACAGAATTAAACTTCACCAAAGTTACAATGTAATAAGAGTGAGCAAGGCAATAAAGATTAGGCTAGAAACAAAGTGGGAAAAAAACAAAAGGAGATTTCTTCTAATAACCGGTTCTCCGAACTGCTTATAATTGTTACCACCAGTTCTATAGAACCAGTGCGAACCAGCTGAATTTCACCTCTGTTGCATTCTAACCACTGCATTACCATGGCTCTCTTATTTTGGTATTAACCTGGGTGTGGACAGCTGATGGAAAAATGTTTTGGTCTTTTTGGTTTTTCATTTGACTCTTTTGAATGACATGTAGCTGTTATTTATCTCTATGTGACTATTGTGCGCAAGTGTGATAAATCAGTAATCAACAGGCATATCTTTATAAGGGTTGCAATATCCTAGGATCACTTGATTGTTATTTATGACCTTCCCAGTCGCCAACTTCCAACAAGATAGACAATGAGAGAATCTATTTTGCTTAATGACTGAATGATTCATTTAACAACTTTGGTGATTTGCTTAACAACTCTGACAAAAAAGGTTTGTAAAATCAGGCACAACTCAACAACCACCTTACTTAGCAATGGAAATTTTGGTCTCAATTGTGGTCATCAATCGAGAACTCCTGGAGAAAAATAGTGCTCACCACAAAAGTTACTACACATATATGTTGACTTTCAAATATTATAGAGAAACCCGACCCCATCTTTCTCATTTACACCAGCTATATCAAATCTACAACTCTGGATGGAATGCAAAATATATATATGAGGAAAGTGCATTCTTGTTATTGGTGTGCAATGTCATTGCAATTCTGCTTTGGTATTCATTTGGAAACAGGCCAAATTCTCATCTATAAAATTTGGGAGGATAGAGCAGATTTCCTTTTGCAGAGTGAAACAAATTTTCAGGGAATGTTCTTTTCTACTGTTGCATGATATAGTAAATATATATATGCAGGAAATACATTATCTCTAATGCTTGTGATAAATGAGATGTGAATATGAATAATATGAATCGTTCAAACTTTCCTTTAAACAACAGATGTGTCATTTATACACATTTCAGGTAATTTTATAAGCCCTATAAAATTTATGATTGAACAAGACATTAATTGGATTTAAATATTATACTAAGATTGGTAAGATGGGAAAAGCTGCCGTTTTGCTTTGTCAGACATGATTTATTACTTAAACATTATAGGTAAACAGGTTTGCAATAGGGGTGAATATCTGTAGCTCAGGTGAAGAATGAGGGCAAAGGCTCATTCTCCAAGCTTGTGGGTTGGTTTCTGAATGTTTCACTTGAGACAACCCACACCTACCCATCACAAGACCCTCACCTGATGTGACCTCCCCATCACAAGACCACATGAAGCCCTTGTAAACAGAAGAACATGGACACTGACATCCCATAAATTCCACTGAAGATGTTACCCAGCCTGGTAATGAAACATAGGGAAACCAGCCCACAAACTTAGAGAATGAACCTCCACCCACAAAATGTTTCTCTGAGAAACTATACCTTAAAAATCTGGAAATACAATCTAGGAACCAGCCAATAAAATACAAATAAATATTTTTTTTTGTCTCTACCCTAGATTTGGGATGCTGAAACATGTGGCAAAATAATGGACATTCCAGAAGATTTTCGTGGTCACTCACAGGTTGAAGAACTATTTCTTATTATTCCCAAAACTCAGACAAAGCCAACATCCCCCAAAGCTGGTGTCTTACAGAAGTGTTGGATCATTTCGCATAAACTCTAACCAGCACGGAGAAGGATGAAATTAACCCATTATACAGTTTTCAATAGGTCTCCTTTCTGAAAATAGCTATTCAACCACCAAATTTATAAGACACATGAAACTTCTCTTCTCTTCTCTTCTCTTCTCTTCTCTTCTCTTCTCTTCTCTTCTCTTCTCTTCTCTTCTCTTCTCTTC